>APFE030763702.1:13485-59537 GCA_000404065.3 Pinus taeda | reverse complement strand
TTTTCCACTTACAAAGTTGTTTCATATTTGGACTAGATTTTTTTAGAAAGCTTTGTGGAAATTATAATTTTGCATAAGCTTTCTAGAAAATGAATTAGTCATTTCATTTTTGAAATGGATCTTTTCATAAACCTTTGAAGTAACTGGATGTAGTTCAAGGAGGGCTTGAACCTATAAATTTGTGGTTAACAACCACACACTCTAACCAACTAATCTATTCCAACACAATGAAAATTAAAATGGTAATGTCACAAGAATATAAATTAATAAATAGACAAATTCAACCCATTTTTAATTAAAAAATATTCCCTAAAGTTAATACAGTTTTGTTAAATGATATGGTTCCCTTAAATTATGAGAGCTTTGTTAAACCTTTTAATCCATTTTAAAACAAAAAGAAAATCACTAAATTTTGAAAAAGTAAGTTAATGAAAGGAAATTTTATTTTGTTGAGAAAATGAATTAAAAAAAATTGAGTTTTATCACTTATTTCATTTTTAAATTAAATTAGTTAGAAAACATTTTTTGAAATTCTCTTTAAAATGTGATAAGAATATTTTTAAATGATATAATTAATTTGGCAATTTAGGATTTTCAATACATATTAAAACAACCCAGATCTTTTTGAAAAAAAAAAACTAAATGAGAGAAATTTTACTAAAAATATAAGAGCTTTGTTAAATATTTGAGTCCATTAAAAAAAACACTAAATTTTGAAAAGACATGGAAATAAAAGGAATTTTTTGTTTGTTTGAGAAAATGAATTCAATAAAAAAGTTGAATTTTCTCAATTATTTCATTTTTAAATTAAATTGGTTAAAAACAAAACAAAAAAAACTTTTTAAAATGTGATAAGAATATTTTTAAATTATATAATTAATTTGAAATTTAAAGTTTTCAATCAATATTAAAACAACCCAAATCACTAGAATTTTGAAAAAAAAAAACTAAACCAAATGAGGATGAAACTTTACTGAATAAATTAATAAATAGACAAATTCAACCCATTTTTTAAAAAAATCATCCCTAAAGTTAATAGGGTTTTGTTAATGATATGGTTCCCTTGAATTATGAGAGATTTGTTAAATATTTTAGTTTGTTTTAACAAACAAAAAACACTCAATTTTGAAAAAATAAGTAAATGAAAGGAATTTTTATTTTGTGTAGTTTAATTTATAGATGAAATAACCTTTTTCACTAAAATCAGGTGATACAAATTCAAGCAAGAATGTGATTTTTTGTTGTTTAAAAGAATTTTTTGAATTCATAAATGGATTCAACACCCTGAAAAACCCCTTGGGCACTCAAATTCTACATATTAAATCACTTAAACTCAAGATTTTAAAAATCTCTACTGGATTTTGGTTAAATTAAACATAGAAAATGTCATGACAAAATGTCATTTCCTCAATAACTTAAATTATGCCATTATATTTTGTTGAAAATATGAATTAAAAAAAAGGGTTAAATTTTCCTACTTATTTAATTTTTAAATTAAACTGGTTAAATTTTTCTTTTTAAACTCCCTTTAAAAAGTGATAAAAATATTTTTAAATGATATCATTAATTTGGAAATATAATGTTTTCAATCCATATTAAAAACAACCCAAATCACGAGAATTTTTGGAAAAAAAAGAAACAAAACAAATTAAATGAGAGTGAAACTTTACTGAAAATATGAGAACTTTGTTAAAGCTTTTAGTTTGTCTAAACAACAAAAAAACAACAAAAAAAGAACAAATAAACACTAAAATTTGAAAAAATAAATAAATGAAAGGAATTTTTATTTTGTTGAAAAAATAAATTAAAAAAAATCAATTTTCTCACTTATTTCATTTTTAAATTAAATTGATTACAAAACTTCTTTGAAAGACTATCTTTAAAATGTGATGACAATATTTTTAAATGATATATTTAATTTGAGAATACTAGTTTTTTTTTAAACCAAAATGAGTAGATTTTTTATTTAAATATGGCGCACCCGTTCGCAAACAAAACCGAGATTTTACATAGTGATTTCCAGTCTTCTAAGGGTAGGGGATACAACATTTGGTTTGCATGCCCACTATACAAGTGTTATATGTAGTGCATACAAAAATTCTCATTCACAGATCTCTTAAAACGGTAAATTCTACAAAATTTAAGCAACAAAAATTTACATTTGCATTTTGTCATTTGAAAACAAAGAGAGAACAAAAAAGACTAAATGTCCAGAGGCACTGGACTGTTCAGGTCCAATCCAGTGGAGACTACTTTGGTGTTCTTCTATAGGTCATGTTCAATGTAGTCCTCCTCGTTGTTCTTGCTTCTCTCCACCACTGTGAGTTTCAGCTGCTCAATTTGTTGATGTGGTGCTTCCACTTCATCCTCCAGCTAGTGGATTCAGTCCCTCTTCTCCAGTTGCCTCTCTTGCAATGTGAGATTCTCTTGCTACTGAAAGTAGATGTTGTACTCCAAATCCGCTAGGCCTTATCTAAATTCCAAGTGCTCCTTCTCGCAAGTGGTGTAGGTTGGCTGATTTCTCCTTTCAGCCCGAAGACTTCCAACACGTTGCCATCCCCAC
Organism: Pinus taeda; assembly: GCA_000404065.3. Taxonomy (NCBI): domain Eukaryota; kingdom Viridiplantae; phylum Streptophyta; class Pinopsida; order Pinales; family Pinaceae; genus Pinus; species Pinus taeda. The sequence continues at coordinate 56,974 of APFE030763702.1, read as the reverse complement.
CTCGACCTCCGACTACCCCAAGCGCTTGACCAAGGACTATCATCTGCACTCTACCCCCTTCAGATCCATCTTCTGACATCCAAGAATGATGAAATTCTTTCTATTCTCCCCGCCCAAGTCTGACATGTCCTTGACCCACCAGTGCACCTCACAGGCCAACCACACTGCCCCAAGGATATGTCCGAAGACTCCCTCATAGACGAGAAGAATAGAAGCCTTCTCACCAGCTGCAGACTCAGAGTCGATTGAGATTAACCATACTTCCAAATTCAGTGGAATAACATTACTAGCCCCAACAACTGCACCCTACCCGCCAATTACACTCAGGCCCACTACACCACGAAGCTAATTCCTTTCATGGTCCTGGCCATAGACCCCCTCCCAACCAAGAAGCTTGAGAAGATTCACAACAAATCTAGTATCAAAGACTATCGAATTCTGACAGTTCTCCCTCTGCGGGTCGGCTTCCAAACCTTTCTTGAGGGTCTGATCCAAATTCCCCTCCCAGTTCAACAGAATAACAATTCCCAACACTGCGCTACCCCTCAGACCAACCAAACACTTAGTCCCACGAACCCCTACAACTTCCCACCCAAAAGTTCCAACTCACCAGACTCCCTTGAATTCTTTCCAGTGACCCAATCCCCACTACAAACACTCAACGGCCTCAGCTTTAGCCTCAAGGCATGCGCAAAGGCCCCCTGAGCAAGAAGGAGCATTAACCCATGCAAATTGCTCCAAATGTTATTCCTTATATAGAAGTAATTCTGCCGCGAGATGTTGCAGTGCCTAGTGAGGAAATTGATGTGGTAATGATCCCCATGATCTTTTATTAATTCCTAGCCTTCCCCATTAATTTCCCAGCATTGATCATTGTCCGTCATTCTCCTTCTGAGTTTCCTCCCACGAGTGTTTAGGATTGATCTGTGTTAAGGAAATAAATTGTGTTCCTCTCTTCCCCTTATCCCGCACAAATAACCAGGGCGAGGGAACTGAAAACATATCGAGAGATCCCTATTATTAATAAAGATAGTACATGGGTGATGACAACATACATGTTGCGGGTGAAAGAAAAGGACTTGCCTACCATGAGGCTCCTTAACAAGACAGGGAACGCAAGGAGATATGCTGCGAGGGCCAAGTGGCAAGGGGGTGAGGTGGGCAAGGAAGAGGAGCATGTCGGAAGAGAGGGGAGGCAGGACGGAACAGAAGAGGGGAACGACAAGGGAAATGAAAGGAGAATGTCAGAGGGAAGGGATTTTTATTTGTTATTATTATTATTAATTATTTAATATTTAATTTATTTTTTATTATTTAGATAATTAATATAATTAATATAATTAATAGATATAAATTAATAGATATAATTAATTATAATATTAATTAAAATGATAAAATTATTAATTACTTAATTTAATGGCATAATTTTAGAATAAATAATCATTTTAATTGTTTTAATTGTTATTTTTATTTTTATCTCATTATTATTTTTTAAGATTAATAAAATTAATTCATTTATTTTTTTTTACTTTCCTTTAAACTTACCCTTTAAGTAATTAATAATTTTATCATTTTAATTAATATTATAATTAATTATATCTATTAATTATATTAATTAATTGATTAAATTAACCTAAATAATAAAAATTAAATTAATATTAAATAATTAAATAATAATAATAACAAATAAAAATAAATTAATATCTTGAAATAATAAAAAGTAGTGTCGGCTCTCATATTAGGGTTCCTTTGTGTATTTATAAGCAGGTTCCTGCTCCTTCTCTCATCATCTTTCATCTTTCATTCATTTCATTTCTATCTTTTAGAAGTGTCCTGATGATGGACCCCCGTTGGGGTTCGAAACGTCGACAGACTGAACTGGAAATTGTGGACAATCCGGAACATGAAGCTACAAAAAACTTCCACAGAGGCTTGAAATCCAAGATATTCAAATTGCAGTCCCCATATACACAATAAAGAGTTACATGCCTAATGACTATATTTTAGGAGGGTTTGAACCTCAGACTTTCTGGTTAATATCCACACACTCTAACCAATTGATCTATTCCGATAACATTGAAAGTTAAAATGGTAATGTGACAAAAACATAAATTAATAAATAGATGAAGTCAACCCATTTTTAATAAAATTATTTCCTAAATTTAATAAGGTTTTGTTAAATGATATCATTCCCTTAAATTATGAGAGCTTTGTTAAATCTTTTAGTCCATTTAAAAAAAAACACTAAATTTTGGAAAAAATAAGTAAATGAAAGGAATTTTTTTTTGTTGAAAAAATGAATTAAAAAAAGAGTTAAATTTTCTTATTTATTTCAATTTTAAATTAAATTGGCTATTTTTTTTTTTTAATGTGATAAAAATATTCTTAAATGATATAATTAATTTAGGAATTTAATGCTTTCAATCCATGTTAAGACAACCCAAATCACCAAAATTTTGAAAAAGAAAAGAAATAAAACATACAAAAACAAAACTAAATGAGAGTGAAACTTTACTCAAAATATGAGAGCTTTGTTAAAGCTTTTAGTCCATTAAAAATATATATATATAATATATATAATTGGAAAAATAAGTAAATGAAAGGAAATTTTATTTTGTTGCAAAAATGAATTGAAAAAAAGGTTAAATTTTCCTATTTATTTCAATAAATATTAAAACAACCCAAATCAACAAAATTTTGGAAAATAAAAAACAATCCACATTAAAAAAAACCAAATAAATTTTGAAAAACCTAAAAAACTATACTAAGGAAATTTATCATTTTAGAAGGAGAGTTTGACCCTCTAACTTTGTGGTAGGTCACACATCTAACCAACTGAGCTATTCCAACAAATTGAAAACTAAAATGGTAATGTGACAAAAATAAATAAATAAATAAATAAAGTTAATAAGGCTTTGTTAAATTATATCGTTCCCTTAAATTATGAAAGCTTTGTTAAAATTTTTATCCATTAAAAAAAAACATTAAATTTTGAAAAAAATAAGTGAATGAAAGGAAATTTTATTTTGTTGAAAAAGGTAGAATAAAAATGAGAGTAAAACTTTCCCTGATGGGGTGTTAATCTCTAAGACATGCTTGACGTGTGGGCAATGAAAGGGTGTATATGATAGATGGGGAGGAGGACAAATCATCTAACCTCCCATTACGCAAGATCTAAGGTGAAAGGATGTGTTTGACGTGTGAGATTTCATTCGTCCTCCACCGGAAGTCGTGTTGTTAAGGTAAGGTGTTTAATGGCACATATTGGGGCTGGTGTAGATTATATTGGGATTGTTGAGTGGAGTTTGTTCAACGTTGGTCTGAGAAGCTGCAGTTTGGCTAGGTTCTTCGGCCCTCGGGTAGTCTTGGAGTGGTGGCGAATGTGACGTTGTCACTCCCTCCATTGTGCTCGGACATCAAAAGCTTTAAGTTTGTATGCTTGTGCCCACTTTTCCATTCCCTTCAGCGGATTGCAAACAATTTTCAATATAGGGTGGCTGGTATTGGTGTCCATTCTTGCGATGCTAGGTAGATTGTTGTTTGAGTGTTTTTTGTGGTTGGGGTGGTGCTTGGGCCCTTCGTCTGCATTGAGTATTTGAGTCATCCTCCTCTCTCTGGTTTTATCATGGCCCTCTGCAACGCATGCTTGTTGGCGTGTAATCTCCTGGGTCTCGAGGAGGAATTATGCCGGTAAAGGAGGTAGCAGGGTTTTGACTTGAACTCTTTCAAGTGTGGAAATAAGCTTGGCTCGCAATTTGCTCAATTGTTACTATAATTTGATCTCGGAGGTCGCTGGGGGGTTTGGTGGTGTTTTCTCTGGATTTAATTTGGCTTTGGTTAGGCTCTCAAGTTTCTGGGCCCTAAGGTATAGTCATTTGGTCCGCAACTTTGCTTCCTAGTGATTTCCGTGTCAGCAGAGAGAAAGAGGAATTGGTATGGTTGGTGTGGAATTCATTTGTGGTCGAGGCCTTCTCCTTCTTGGTTTGTGTGGGGTGGCTGACAGTTTCGCAGGGATGGATCCTACTAGTTAATTCAAGGTTGGCGTCATGCTTGCTTTGGTTCACGGTTTGTTGGAATGGTGCAAGAAACACAGTAGGATCGTATTGGGAGTGTCTTCCTGTGCATTCATCATGCATCTAGTTCCATAGAGTTCTCGATACCAACCCCTGAGGATGTGTGTCTCAACCAATTGGGGTGGCTCGGGCAACACATTGGAGGTGGTGCAAGGGGATAGGACTGTTGCAAGATCCAGGCGGGAAGGGTGTGTTGGTAGCAGTGTGGTCAGGGCATTGTTTAGAGATCGAGGTGGCAAGGGTGGTGCAGGCTCCAGGAAGGGTGGTCGTGCAAGTAATGACAACACGGAAGGGACTGTGGCTCGTGGCCCTGGAGCAGGCATGTGAGGTCAGAGTAGAAGGTCGGGGCGTTCTAACCTTTCAGGGCACTCAGCTGTTGGCCAACAGATTTGTCATGCCACCCTTTGCAACATGTCACAGTCTATTTTGGATCGTCTAGAATCAATCAACATGACCAGAAAGGAAGAGCATGAGGTTTTCATCACCACGCTTAACCAACTGCATTACTTTCAATGCGATGTCATAGAAAGGATTGTGGTGGTTTGAAGGGGGGGGGGAATTCGCTAGCATAGAAGGTCAAGAAGTTGGAATCGTGGTTGGCTTACTTTGAGAAACATGTTAGTTGTTCATATCTTCTTCCTCCCCCATTAGGGAATGGGCTAGATAATCCAACATCAATAATTTCTGATGATTGAGTATGGTCACAGGTTTTCTTCTGTTTCTGTTTGTCTTTTGACGCTTTTGGCATGTTAGGCTTTGAATTTCTAATTTTCTTCTCTTACTATTCCTTTGTAATATGGTGATAGCATTGGTCAACAAACCGAGTCGGAGTGAGACCACTTGCATTTTGATATCTATGTACTATATTTTTTATTAATGAATAGAACCTCAATTATTAAAAAAAAAATGAGAATAAAACTTTAATGAAAATATGAACTAAAACTTGAACCTCTAACCTTGTGGTTAACAACCACATACTCTAACCAACTCAACTATTCCAACTACTATAAAATAAAAAATGGTAATGTGACCCAAATGTTTTTTAATGAAGAAACAAATTCAGCCCATTTACAATAAATTTGTTTCCCTAAACTTACTAGTGTTTTGTTAAATGATATCATTCCCTTTAATTATGAGAGTTTTTTTAAATCTTTTAGTCCATTTAGAAAAAAATACTAAATTTTGAAAAAATAAGTAAATGAAAGGAAAAAATTTTTGTGAATAAATGAATTAACAAAATTGTTAAAATTTCCCCTTTATTTCATTTTTAGACTAAATTAATTCAAATACTTTTCTTTAAAAAAAAATTAAGAAGGCTACTAAGGGGGAGGAATTTCTCGGACAGTCAAAAGTGGCCATAATCTGACCTTTTTTTTCAATAAATCTGGCAGTAGCAGTGTTTGAATTATGTTTTTGATGGTGGAAATGGATTCAGCACCATCAAAAACCTTTGCGGCACCCAAAATCTTGAAGTTTGACAACTATACCCTGGGTTTACCAAAATCCCCGGTAGATTTTATGAAAATCTTGTCGGAATTTTCCTGATTTTTAGGGCAAAAAAGCAAGCTAGTTAAACTACAACAATTTTTTTATTTAAATATGATAAGAATATTTTTAAATGGTATATAATTTGGACTTAAGGTTTTAATCAATTAATCATACACAATCACTAGAAATTTATATATTATAACATAAAGTTAGTTGATAAATTTATTTGAAAGTATGTGTGAATATTTGTTAAATCGTTTTATGCCATTTAAAAAAATAAATAAAATAATTTTTGGAAAAGAAATAAATGAAAAATTTTATTTGTTAAAAAAAAAACAAATTAAAAAAAATAATTTTTCCCACTTATTTCATTTTTAAACTATATTAATTAAAAAACTTTTTTTAAAAACCTATATAATTAATTCTGGAAAAACAAAAAACAAAAAAATGAATGTGAGTGAAACATTATTGAAAATATGAATTCAAAAACAGGTTGAGTTTATCCACTTATGAAGTCATTAGATTTGTTTAAAAAGCTTTGTGGAAACTCGAATTTTTCATAAAGGTTGTTTAAAACCTTTGTGAAAACTTGAATTTTTTCATAAACTTTCTGGAAAATGAATTAGACCTTTAATTTTTAAAACCTTTGATGTAACTGGATGCCCTTGTTTTTTCCAGAAACCTTTGATGCCCTAGAACAAGGGGCATGAGGCTTCTGGAAAATGAATTAGACATTTAATTTTTAAAACCTTTTATGTAACAGGATGTCCCTTGTTTTTTCCAGAAACCTTTGATGTATCTGGATGCCCAGAAGAAGGGGCATGACGTAGATTTGTTTAGAAAACTTTGTGGAAACTGGAATTATTCCTAAGCTTTCTAGAAAATTAAAACCTTTGAACTCACTGGATGCTTTAGAAGGAGAGCTTGAGCCTTTTTTAACTAATTTGCTTTAAAAACTCCTCTTTAAAATATAAGAAGAATATTTTTAAATGATATAATTAATTTAGGATTTAAGGTTTTAAATCTATACAAACCACTTTTAAATTATGAGAGCTTTGTTAAAAAAAATTGAAAAATGAAAAAAACTGGTTGAAAAACAAAATTAAAAAAAATTGAATTTTTTTACTTATTTCATTTTAAAATTAAATTGGCTATTATTATTTTTAACTTCTTTAAAATGTGATAAGAATTTTTTTAAATGATATAATTAATTTGGAATTTAAGGTTTTCAATTTATATTAAAATACCCAAAATCACTAGAATTTTGAAAAAAAAAAATTTTAATTTGATGAATGTAAAATTTTACTAAAAATATTAGAGCTTTGTTAAATCCTTTAGTCCATTTAAAAAAACAACACTAAATTTTGAAAAAATAAGTAAATGAAGGAAATTTCATTTTATTGAAAAAATGAATTAAAAAAAAGGGTGAATTTTCCCACTTATTTCATCTTTAAATTAAATTGGTTATTTTTTCCTTTTTACTTCTTTAAAATGTGATATGAATATTTTTAAATGATATAATTAATTTGGGAATTTAAGGTTTTCCATCTATATTAAAACACCCAAAATCACCATAATTTTGGAATAAAAAAAAATAAACTAGATGATTGTGAACTTTTATTGGAAAAATAAATAAATAAAAACACTAAATTTTGAAAGAATAAGTAAATGAAAGGAATTTTTATCTTGTTGAAAAAATGAATTCAAAAAAGAGTTGAATTTTCCCATTTATTTCATTTTTAAAGTAAATTGGTTAAATAACATTTTTTTTAAAAGTCTCTTGGAATTTAAGGTTTTCAATCCATATTAAAACAACTCAAATCACTAGAACTTTGGAAAACAAAAAAACCGAATCTAAATGAGAGTGAAACTTTACTAAAAATATGAACTCGCTGAAAACATTGAAGTAAGTGATTGTGTTATATTGAAAAAAGCATTGCAGATGGATTATGGATGAAGTGATTCGATGGAGAAAATTTGGAGAAGTTATGCTACAACTTCGAGAAGATGAAGGCAACAAAACCAACCATAGTCACTTAACACCATGAATCTTAGGTTGGGAGGGGGGATTCCATCATTTCGAAATATTTTGGCAAAAAAACCCTTTGTTGAATGATAGGAGGACCCCAGTAGGAGGAACATCAGGAGCAATATAAAACCCCATACTGGGAGATAAGTGGAAAGAAGGTTTGAAAGGAAAATGCATTCCCAAAGCTTAAAAAAGCCCATGTTTTGTAATTCCACAAAATTGTTTGGATGATCATAGAAAGCGTATGAGGGATCATGCATTCATTTTCATATTCATTGATAGATGACCTATGGAGAGGGAATTACAAAGATGGATAAAACAAACTTGGCAACCAAAGGGGGAAGTTGATCTCAGACTCGAACCAAAAGGGTTCTTTACAATCATCTTCTCTAACTTGGAAGATAAAGAAAGAACCATTGAAGGAGGCCCATATTTTTACAATAGCGTTGGTCTCTATATAGACACTGGGAAGCATGTTTCAATCTTGATAAGGAATCATTTGAACTACCCCTGTCTGGGTGTGCCTGTACTCTCTTCTGGTGACTTTTGGATTCCAAAAATATTTGAGGGCATAAGTCAGGCATTAGGGTGTTTTTTGAATATTCTAGATATTACTAGACAAGGGAAAAACATGTCATATGCTCGATTGTGTGTCTATATGAATATTTCTCAACCCCTACCAGAGTCTATTGAGATGGATTATCAGGGGGAAATATCGCACTAGTCAATAGATTATGAACATGTGCCCTTCAGATGTCGCTATTGTCACCAACATGGACACCTCTTTCGTGATTGTAGACAAAGAAGACATGAACAAAGGAATGGTAGTGACTAGAATGTTGATGGATTTACCAAGGTTGCACCCAAAATAAGGTCTCAAAAGGGATGGTCTGGTCAAATTCAAAAGTTAGATGCAGACCCAAATTCCTTCATGGCCCTAGAGGCAGTGGAGGTGGTGGAAGAAGAACCCTCTCACCATGAAGATATTTCGATGAAGGAAAAATCATTGTCCCTAGAGAAATATACTCATATGCAACAAAGGAAGGTGGAGGAAGGCACACCACTGTCAGGTGACTTTAACTATTTTGAATTACTATGGATTGAGGAAGTGGTGCAACTTATGCAACAAGACCCAAAGAACTCTACAAGTGAGGATCAATATCTAGTGACCATGGTGAATGAATGGGCTCACTAAGATATGGGGGAGCTCATAAAAGAAATTAAAGAACAATATGTTGTGGCCTATATAAATTGGAAAAAAAAAAGACTTCAAACCCTAGGAGAGGGTCAAGGTCTGTGGTCCATCCAAGCCTTCAAGGTCAAAGGTAAGTAGACTATCATTAAAGACCTTACAAAAAACCTCAAGAAGAAAGGGCGGAAACCTAGGAAGGAAGCGCTTCAAAATTTAAGTGAAAACCTTATAAACTCAAGCCAAGTAGCGGCTATGCCAGAGGTATTTCGACCTCTAACAACCCATTCCTCATGAATAATCTATCATGGAACATAATGGGACTAAATAGTAAGGGAAATATTTTATATCTCAAAGAACGCATTCAACTGGAAAAACTAGTGATAATAATGTTGCAAGAAACAAAGATTCTAGGGGTTACATTTCCCCAATTTGTAGATAAGTGTTGGAAAGATGTAAATACATGGCCCTTGATGCTAAATGAACTCTTAGAGGATTGGAAATTATATGGAACCTGCAAGAGGTAGCCTTTTAGGATTGGATGGCAATTTAGGTAATCCTGATTGGAAGGTTCCGACATATTGGGACAAGAGAGCTAGTATATCTCATGACTGCGTATGATCATCTGATAGCATTTGATAGACACCCCTGCCTAGACCAACTATTGGAAACTAAAAAATTGATAGGGGATTCCTTGTGGGTGGTCGGTGGATATTTTAACCTTATCAAGCCATTGAAGGAGAAACGAGGAGGGGTATGTCGACTGGACCCAGTTTCGGTCCTATTTGACAGTTATATAGAGTAATTACATCTAATGGATATCTAGACCATAAAAGGACTATATACTTGGAATAATAGGAGAGGGGGAAGCATCAAATAGAAATTCATTTAGACCGTTTTATTCTATCTAAGGGTATTTTGCATAAGGATATTTTCTTTGAAGCAACTATTCTACCATGCACAACCTCTGATCATTGGCTTATTAGACTTGAGATGGATTTGAAGGAGGCTCCTCTCAATCGCCAATTTCACTTCAAAAGCTTCGGGTTAAATGATTTGGGATTCTTAGAGAACCTACAACTTTGGTGGAAAGGCAAATGTTCAAGGTATGACTAAGATGCATACCTTTCAACTAAAGCTCAAGGTGATAAAAAACAAAATCATAATTTGGAATAAGAAAGAGTTTGACAACATTTTTTAGGACAAACTTAAGTTGGAGGGCCAAATGCGAAATATCCAACAATGTATCATTTTTGAAGGGCAATATCACCAGCTTATTGCAAAAGAAGCCAATACTCTTAATATGTTGGAGCAACGTAGACAACAAGAGGAAATACTATGGAGGCAAAAATCATGGGTACAATGACTAAAGGAAGGGGAGAGAAATTATCATTTCTTCCACAACTCAAAGTTGCAGAAGATCCATAACAACTGCATTTTCTCTATTATGGTGGATATGGAGAGAGGAAACTTACACATGGTGACATAGAGGAATAATTGATAGGTTACTTCCAAGGTATTTTGACGAAACATTCTTCCCCACCTTAATCAAATATTCATTTGGTCACCTCATATATTCCAAGTTTGGTCAACAGGGATCAAAATAGGGCTCTTATGAGACCCATCACTTGTCAGGAGGTACAAATGGCGGTCTTAAACCTGCTGAAAAATAAGGTCCCTAGCCCGGATGGTTTTTCTTCAAATTTTTTAAAGGTTGGTAAGAAATTTATATGTCCGAAGATTTATGAAGTGGTGGAGGAATCACTACAAACTCATTCAATTCTCCCTACTCTAAATGCAACCTTTCTTTACCCTCATTCCAAAAGAAGGACACTCTGATGATCCCAGTGGTTTTCATCCAATAGCATTATGTAATGTTTTTTTATAAAATAATCTCTATAATCATTACAAGTCGGTTGAAGCCATTACTTCTAGGTTTGATATCACAAGAACATATAGGTTTTGTTGAAGGAAATCTCATCACAAATGGTATTATCACCGCGCAGGAGACTATCTACTCCTTACAACATTCTAAATACTCAAGTATGTTTATTATGTTAGATATGTCAAAGGCCTATGATCGAATTAGTTGGACCTATATGTTACAAGTTTTGGAAACTTTTGGTTTTTCAAAGAAACAATTGGCCTAGACAACATCATTGATATCATCCCCTTTTTCTCAATTCTCATCAATGGCTCACCCATGAAAATGTTTGTCGCCTCCAATGGTTTGAGACAAGGAGACCCATTATTTCCTTTCCTTTTCATTTTGGCTATAGAAGGTTTGGGTAGGATGTATAATTTCCTATGTGCTCAAGGATTTATCTCAGGTTTGAGATAGTATGGTGATGATTTTCCTCTCATTTATTGGCAGTTTATTGATGATGTAGCACTTTTTCGTCCTCCCACCCTCAAGGAAGTCTACGTAATTAAACATATTCTTAACAATTTTATGGAGGCTTTAAGGATGAAAATCAACAAGGAGAAACCAATATTTTCTTCTTTAATTGCCCAGAGTTAGTTCAAGTCTACCTGACAAGAAAATTAGATTTTCGTTGGGCTCACTTGCCATCAAAATATCTAGGGGTTCCTATAGACTTTTATTATAATAGAGTGGCAACATGGGAGGATCTATTTGAGTGTAAACATAAGTGGATCAATAACTAGGCTTTCACAACATTAAACCTTACAGGGTATTTGGTACTCACCAAAGCAGTCTTACAAGAAATCCCCAACTATCAACTAGCGGTAATGCCTATCCCAAAAATAGTTTTCCACTGCCTTCGCTCGTTATGGATAAAATTTATATGGAAAGGTACCTATAAGGCTCACAAATGGGTGCTAGTTAATTGGGACACACTCGTTCTCCCTAAGAGACTGGGAGTCTCGGGCTTGAGAGACCCTGAAATAATTAGTAAAGCATATGGTATGAAGTTATGGTGAGCCTAGATTCAAGGGGGTTCAGAAATCTAGAAACGAATATGGCTTAAAAAATATGTGCCATTAACAACATAGGTGGCACGGCTAAGCTTTTAGGGAAATAAGGTAAAGGATCATGGATTTTTCTACGAGCACAATAATGCCAGGAACTGGTAAGGAAGTTCTCCTTATGGGATATTAAAAGAGGCATGACGACATCCTTTTTGGAACATGTATGGAAAAAGCTTCCTTCTCTATACAATAATTTACAATCACTCCCTATCAAAACAACTACTCAGAGTTTTGGAACACACAAGGTCTCAGAATTTGGGTTCCCTGCAGGTGGTGAGTTACTCTGGAGATAGTGGAAGGGTAGAGAGGATTAGGGAATCTGCAATATCACTTTCCATGGCAAGAACTTGATTCAATTCTCAAAGATAGAAAAATCATATTTTCTCTTAAGAATGACATATTGAGATGGGGACAACAATCCACAAAAGTGTTATCTCTTAAAGAAGCTTACTCCCTCCTAGTAGATTGGGGACCATAATACTACAAGGAAGCATGGAAATGGATATGGGAAAGCTTGTGGTGACCAAAACTATCAATATTCATGTGATTTTTAGCTTGAGGGCACACACTTACTTGGGACTGGATCTGTAGGAGAGGGTTTAGGGGTCTGTCTTTCTATACATTATGTCATCAAGCAGAGGAGATAGTGAATCACCTCTTTCTCTCTTGTCCTTTTTCCAAGGAGATTTGGGAAATCATTCCCCAAATATTCAAGTGTGATTTCTCATCTTCAGATGATCTCACGACTCTACTAAAAAATTGGATCCAATAAAAATACCAGAATCCCATTGTTGCAAGGGTCTGGAAATTGGTTTTGGGATTCATATTATGGAATATATGGAAGGAATGAAATCTTTGTTTATTCCAAATGAGAAGTCACCAACTTGATCAGATAAAGGAAATTATTGTTGTCAACATAAGAGAAACCATATTATCATCCCATTGGAGTACAAAGAATTGTCAAATTGATGAATCAGAATCTTTCATTCTAAAGGTCCCTAATATCACTACTTTAATGGCGATGTATACAAAAATAATTTCTACCCATTGCATCAACATATACACCACCTCCATCCACCTTTATTCAACTCAGTTTTGATGGTGCATCTATTCAATCTCATCCACTACATTTATTTGTATGCTATAGTGGTGTTACCACTAATAACCTTGCATAATTCCTAGCAGTATAGAAGGGCTTGCAAATTGTAGCTAGACGAGGTTTTGGATTGCTCCAGATCCATGGAGACTCTCAAGTAGTAATTCATTTCATTCAGAAGCTACATAATGGACTATCCCCACATAAAAGGGTGAGGATTTGGCATTTATAGGATGTAGTATCCAACATCAATGATATTCTTCCCCATTTTCACTACATCATTCTCCATCATACTCGTAGGGACATGAACAAGGTGGCAAATGAGTTAGTGAATTGGGGATGTAGGGAAAGCAACCTTAAATTGGACAACACATGGTTAGTGCTCTCAGAAAGGGGTGATATGGATAATTAAAGTCTTAATATAGAACGATGTGGCCACATTAGCAACAGTCCCTAATGGGGGTGATCCCACCAAGACAAACCCTGAAAACCAACATGATTAAAATGTCGAGGAGGAGAATGGTGTAAGGCTTGATGTGATTATTACCTACGCAGCGCTCACCACTTGTATGCTTGAAATCATCGTGGTGCTCCTGCTGGAACTCATGCCTCTAAGTTCCCTTGCCTAGTCTTGTCATTATAAATGTGGCCGCGGGGGTGGTTATATGAGATAGTATGAGGGTGTTTGGTTTTGCAGTGTCATTCAAGGTGGAGTTATGACAATCTTCTGACACGATTCATTCTAGCGATCAACTGAGATATTTGACATAACATTCCTCACACCTATTCATGAGATCACAATGCCTGAGAAGGTGCATGGTATAGATCGTTATGTCACGCTTACCAAATTTTTATTCCATGACCCCACATTCACTCCAGGATCACCCTTCTTGCTAGTCACTGCATGCTTGATGGACCTTTATAGCTGCATGGGGTTCTATCCTTAGTTTCAAATTAGTTATGACATTTCGGGTGGTAGAGCACATATTGCAAGCTCAGACATGTAGCTCTGGTATCTCTGTTACACTTATCCAATTTCAATTACTTCTTGCCATTTTTATGTTGATTCTAAGGTTATGGTAGATGATGTCTCAATACAATTAACGATTGGTTGGAATTCTCTTGTTAGTTATGCTACACTGAAACTAGGTCAAATTTTTTTGTTTTTTTCCTTCACAACACCAAAACAAGGCCATCCTTTGAATTGCTGGCAGTATTTTCACCTTCGTTGCTACAAAGCTCTGAACTCACTAGTGTATATTTCTCCTGCTTGTTCGAGTCTGCGGGGTTTGGTATCTAGGCTCCTTCTCCATCCGGTTCTAAAAGAGAGACTTGGGAGAGGTCTCATATTGCGCCTCCTTCTCTGGTCCTTTACTCCATTGTTAATTGGCCAATTATAATTCAAGTCGTTGACCCCGTCATAATCATCCCCATTCTACTGTTGCTTCCTACCCTTGGTGTCTGGTCTGGAGCTACACCTCTAGTAGGTACCCACATGTTTTCTCCAAAGGTCTTGCAAGTCACACTACCAACTTTCTCTCTGAGCCACATAACCTTAACTATTTGGGGTGATACCTCATTTCTTGTTGTTGGAGTCCTAATACTTTCTCTCATAAGTTATTACCATTATACACTTGGGTTCTACTCTTGGCTCTCCAATAATTGTGTTTTTGGGGGGCACCTTCAGCGTGATGGCTCCTCGACAACATCAACTCAGTCGGAGAGATGAGTGGTCAACCTCCTCCTAATCAACACGTAGGATCTTCGGATGGGACTCAGTGATGAATTTATTTGACACTATCCCTATAGAGGTTAGAAGAGAGATTCTACTCTTAGAAATGAAAAATTTTGGTGGGAAGTCATATTTCATAGATTCTAAAGTCTCTATACATAGATGCAATTGGGTTTTGGATCCGAGGCAGATAAGGAAACATTGTCTTCATTCCCTACATTCCATTAGTCTGCACCAGCAACTTCACATTCTCCTACGCATGGAAATAAGGGATAAACAAGTTGATAATTATCATTTGTTTGCTAGACAAGAAGATATTAAAATATTCCTAAGGAATCTCCACTTCAGCTTGGATGATATTGAAACCAGGTTGACTAGAGTGGAGAAATGTGTGGCCTCTCCCTCTGATATTGATTCAATGGAGGATCATGTGGAAGAACATGAGGCTCTGATGGTTATAAACTATTGAAAATGGCAACAAGAAATGCTAAAAATAGAAGTGCTAAAAATAGCACTATTGTAAATATCAGTTTAGGTACCAATGCTGGACTGAGAAACAAGGAATGAAAAATGGAAGTGCTAAAGATAGCATTGATATTTTTAGCAGTTCGGGATAGATTCCTATTTTAGTTAGTCCCTGAACTAAAATAGTGAAGTAAAATTCGAATTTGATCTTAACAACTATTTCTAAAATAATTAATTAATTAATTCATCTTGAGTTAGTTAGTTAAGGAAAATCAAACATGAAGTCTATGTGGGGACATGCAACAGTTTCTCCATTAATTGAGGAATTTATCCATCAGTTAAAGAGATAAGGATGAGTTTTAATATTGAGCTGTAATTAGTTGGCTCAGTTAACTGAGTCAAGTCCAGTTAGATTAATTAAAACAATTTGTTGAATTAATTGTGAGTTCAGTTAGTTAATGCTTTCGTGCATGTAACTACTACACTTCAGATAATTGAATATTCTCTCATAAATAACTCATGCATGTCAGTTCAGATAGAGACCCAGTTGAGATCAGAGGAGGGTCAATGCACTATCAGTTGGATGGATTTTTCCTATAAAGGAAACTCATCCATGTAGAAGGATTTATCTCCTTCAGGATTGTGGAGTTACTACTGGGCCAAGTGAGCAGTGTGAGGTGGGAATTCACATGTGTGGAAGAACTATACCCCAAGAAAAACTGCGCAAGGAAATAGGAGGCTTGGAGGACAGAGGAGAAGGTTTGTGAGAGGTCTTTGATTGTCTATGAGTAGCAGAGGGATTATACTAAGAGATGGTTGGCTTCCAAGCTAAGGCTTTGTGTAATTTTGTGACTATTTTCCACTTGTATGATAATACAGATATTGGGGTTTTAGGCTGAGGCTTTCCCCGGGTTATTTCTTCTATGTTATGTGTGATTGATTTCTCATTCTCAGTTATATGTGTTCTCTTGATCTTGCTCAATTCGATTAAGCTTCCGCAAAGTGTTGTAGAAGTAGATCTTGTATTGTGTTTTAGTATATTGGATTATCTGTTGATCTACAGTGGGAATTTCTACATGGTATCGGAGGAAAGGTGATCAAGGTGAAGAAAAGTATACAAGAAGGAGAAGTTCTAAGTTTGAGGTTCCTGAATATAGAAATCGAGTTCTTATCACATCTCAATTTCACCAATGGCGTTCAGCGGTTTAAGACTCGAGTATGCCCTTGATGGTAGCTCGAATTATATAGCCTGGAAGGATCGCATGGAGGCAGTATTAGAGGATAACGGTCTAAAGGACTTCATTGATCAAGAAGTCCCCAAACCGAATAATCCTACTCAACTGGCGGAATGGAAGAAATGTGTGGCTAGAGTAAGGAGAATCCTCCTGGAGGGAGTTCGAGACCACACTGTCTCGAGCCTCCATGGGAAGGAGACACTGTTTTCGATGTGGAAAACATTGAAAGATCTATATCAGAATAACAGCGATCAGTGGAAGCTGGTGCTGAAAGACAAGCTTTGGAAAATCAAGTGTGAAAAGGGCGACAAGATCTCTACATATTTGAACAAGCTCATCGCCTGCAGGGATGAGCTTGTAAGTGTAAGGATCACGACCACTGATGATGACATGGTGAATCTTGCACTCCTTGGTCTTCCTAAGAGCTAGCATAGCTACCAAGGCTTGGTAAATGGAAGAGAGAAACTGCCAGATTGGGAATGACTTTGGTCGGATCTGATGCAGGAGGAGATACAGAGAAGCACCAGAGATGGATCTTCTTCATCCAAGGAGGATGAAGAAAATTGTGCCTTAGCGAGTAAGGCAAAGAAAGGGAAGGAGAAGGATTCTCATCCCAAATCCAGTTCTTCCCATGGTGGGAAGAATTTTGACAAATTGAAAGTGCAATGCTTTCGTTGTCATGAAGTGGGCCATTTTGCTACAAATTTTCCACTTAGGAAATCCAAGAATGGATCCGTGGAAGGATCTGAAGGTGAGGCACTGGCCTCACAGTTCGAGTTGGATTTCACACTTTTCGCATGCATGGTTCATCCATGGTGGGAAGTGGTTGGTTTCTTGATAGTGGAGCTTCTTTCCACATGACCGGTGATAAGAGTTTGTTCAGTACCTTGGAGGAGAAGGATCTCCAGATGCGGATCGCGATGGGTAATGATGAAAAGTATAGTGTCTCAAGTGTAGTCACAATTTTTTTTTAGAGGGAGCATGGAGCTCGCATTACCTTGACCGATGTCAAGTATGTATCGGGATTGAAGAAAAATTTGGTGTTGATCGCAATGCTGGAAGACAGAGGCTATGATGTAGTCTTCAGTAAGGGAAAGGTTTTCCTTTGACACATCACCACGAGATAGGTGAAGCAGATTGGTTCACAAGTCAAGAACCTATATGCTCTTGAGGTTCAAGATGCATGCAAAGCCTTGAGGAGAAAGGAAACTAATGGAGACTTGGTGGTTGAGAGGGAGAGTACATTACCTCTCAGCATGCAGCCATAGGAGAAGTCTCAGACGATTGTGGAGAAGCCACAATTCGTGAAGCAGCTTCAGGAGGTTATGGAGAAGCCACAACTGGGGAAGCCGAGAGGAGAACAAGTAGAGACATCTGCTCATGCAGAGACCTTCAGTAGGGGGAAATTTCGAGCCAGGTGGGCAGAGGGATCACATGCAGCCATACCTCCAGGTGTGAGGTGGTGCGATGTGAAGTGATAGTCCCAAGAAGACTAGAATAGGGGCAGGATCCTTGAGGTACCCAACCTCTTTGATTCGACTTTGCTACGGGAGCCCCAATGAGGAGTAGAAGGACTGGCTGAGTGGGTAGAGATAGATGCGGATGGAGCGGCAGAGAGGGCTACATTGCAGGAGTCCCAAGACTGTGTAGAGCTAGCAGGTTGCAACAATGCAAGAGGCACAGGAGTATTGCACCAGTGTAGGATGGCACAAAGGGGTGTGAAATGGTGCGAGATGCATGGAGATGTTGCAGCAACTCAGAGGTCAGAGAGGGAGCACTTGTCAGTGACAGAAGGAGCTTCAACATCCGAGTATGTTTCTAGCCCAACAGAGAGGTCAGTTGGGAGTTTTTTTTTGTTTCTAGAGTTGTTGGAGTGTCCACACTTGGAAGAAGTGTTGCATGCAGAACATTCTAAAGGTTCAGGATCGAGTTCGAGTTGAAGCCTTTCTTGTTGAGAGGGAGTGTTGAAAATGGCGACAAGAAATGCTAAAAATAGAAGTGCTAAAAATAGCACTGCTATAAATAGCAGTTCAGGTACCAGTGTTGGACTGAGCAACAAGGAATGAAAAATGGAAGTGCTAAAAATAACATTGCTATTTTTAGCAGTTCAGGATAGATTCCTATTTTAGTTATTCCCTGAACTAAAATAGTGAAGTAAAATTCGAATTTGATCTTAATAGTAGTTTGTAAAATAATTAATTAATTCATCTTGAGTTAATTAGTTAAGGAAAATCAAACATGAAGTGTATGTGGGGACATGCAACAGTTTCTCCATTAATTTAGGAATTTATCCATCAGTTAAAGAGATAAGGATGAGTTGTAATTAGTTGGCTCAGTTAACTGAGTCAAGTCCAGTTAGATTAATTCAAACAGTTTGTTGAATTAATTATGAGTTCAGTTAGTTAATGCATGCATGCATGTAACTACTGCACTTCAGATAAGTGAATATTCTCTCATAAATAACTCATGCATGTCAGTTCAGTCAAAGACCCAGTTGAGATCAGAGGAAGAGACAGTGTACTATCAGTTAGAGGATTTTTCCTATATAAGAAACTCATCCATGCAGAAGGAATTATCTCCTTTAGGTTTGTGCAGTTATTTCTGAGCCAAGTGAGCAATGTGAGCTGGGAATTCATACAAGTGGAAGCACTGGACCCCAGGGAAAAATGTGTAAGGAAATAGGAGGCTTGGAGGGCAGAAAAGAAGGTTGTGAGAGCCTTTAATTGTCTATGAGCAGCATTGTTTGATTGCAGAGAGAGCATAATAGCTTGAGAGCTGATTCTTTTTGTAACTTGAACAAGATTTCCACTTCTATGATTATACAGAGATTGGGGTTTTAGGCTGAGGCTTTCCCCGGGTTATTTCTTCTATTTTATGTGTGATTGATTTCTCATTCTCAGTTATATGTGTTCTCATTGATCTTGCTCAATTCGATTAAGCTACCGCAAAGTTTGTTGTAGAAGTAGATCTTATATTTTGCTTTTGTCTATTGCATAATCTGTTGATCTACAGTGGGAATTTCTACATGGTATCAGAGCAAAGGTGAAGAACAGTATACAAGAAGGGAGAAGTTTCAAGTTTCAAGTTCCTCAATATAGAAATCGAGTTCTTATCACATCTCAATTTCACCAATGGCGTTCAACGGTTTAAGACTCAAGTATGCCCTTGATGGTAGCTCGAATTATATAGCCTAGAAGGATCGCATGGAAGCAACATTAGAGGATAACGGTCTAAAGGACTTCATTGATCAAGAAGTCCCCAAGGCAACTGATGCTACTGAATTGGCGGAATGGAAGAAATGTGTGGCTAGAGCAAGGAGAATCCTCTTGGAGGGAGTTTGAGACCACATTGTCTCGAGCCTCCATGGAAAGGAGACACCATTTTTGATGTGGAAAACATTGAAAGATCTATATCAGAACAACAGCAATAAGAGGATGCTGGCATTGAAAGAAAAGCTTCGGAAAATAAAGTGTTAAAAGGGTGAACGAGTGAAGGGAACTCTTCTTGAATGGTTCATGAGGCACAATACTTGCTAAGGTTTTGGAAATGGGGTAGCAAGCTAAGTGGGCTTGATTGTGGGGAAAACTCCACAGTTAAGCGCGCTTGAGCCAGAGGCAATCTGGGATGGGTGACCTCCTGAGAAGTCCTGGTTACTGGGTGCAAGTCCCGGAAGTGATGATTGACGCTATGTGATTTATTTCACTAGTTTCAATCCCACTTCTTCACCCATGTGAGCATCACCCGATGAAATGAGTGCTAAATGGATGAATGACTTACTTTAACACAATTGATTCCCAAAAAATGATATCTAATATAATGCACTGCGAAAAACCCCCAATACGATCTCTACATATCTGAACAAGCTCACCACCTACAGGGATGAGCTTGGAAGTGTAGGGATCACGATAGTCGATGATGACATGGCGAGTCTTGCGCTCCTCTGTCTTCCTAAGAGTTGGCATAGCTACCAAGACTCAGTAAATGGAAGAGAAAAATTGCCAAATTGGGAACAACTTTGGTCGAATGTGATGCAAGAGGAGATAAGAAGAAGCACCAGAGATGATTCTACATCCAAGGAAGATGAAGAAAATTGCGCCTTAGAGAGTAAGGCAAAGAAATAGAAGGAGAAGGATTCTCATCCCAAATCGAGTTCTTCCCATGGTGGGAAGAAGTTTGAAAAATCGAAAGTGTGATTCTTTCATTATCATGAGGTGGGCCATTTTGCTACAAATTGTCCACTGAAGAAATCCAAGATGGGATCCAAGGAAGGATCTGAAGGTGAGGCATTGGCCTCACAGTTCAAGTTGGATTTCACCCTCTTCGCATGCATGGTTTCATCCATGGTGGGATATGGTTGGTTTCTTGACAGTGGAGCTTCATTCCACATGACTGGCGATAAGAGTTTGTTTAGTACCTTGGAGGAGAAAGATCTCCAGATACTCATAGCGATGGGTAATGATGAAAAGTATAGTGTCTTAGGAGTAGGCACAATTGTTTTTCAGAGGGAGCATGGAGCTCGCATTACCTTGACAGATGTGAAGTATGTGCTAGGACTGAAGAAAAACTTGGTATCGATCACAATGCTCGAAGACAAAGGCTATGATATAGTCTTTAGTAAGGGAAAGGTTTTCCTTAGACACAACACCACGAGAAAGATGAAACAGATTGGTGTGCTAGCCAAGGACTTGTATGCACTTGAGGTACAAGATGCATGCAAATCCTTGAGGAGCAAGGCAAAGGTTAGATACTTGGTGGTTGAGAGGGAGAGTAAATTACCTCTCAACATGCAGCACCAGAAGAAGTCTTAGACAATTGTGGAGGAGCCACAATTGGTGAAGCAACTTCAGGAGGTTGTGGAGTAGCCACAACTGGAGAAGTTGAGAGGAGACTGAGTGGAGGCATCCACTCATGCAGAGACCTCTAGTAGGGGGAAATTTCGAGTCAGGTGGGCAGAGTGATCACATGCAACCATACCTCCAAGTGTGAGGTGGGGCAATGTGGAGTAATAATCCCAAGAAGGCTGAAATCGGGGTAGGATCCTTGAGGTACCCAACCTCTTTGATTAGACCTTGCTACAGGAGCCCCAACAAGGAGTAGCAGGATTGGCTGAGTGGGTAGAGATGGATGTGGATGGAGCGGTAGAGAGAGCTATAGTGGAGGAGTCCCAAGACAATGTAGAGCTAGCAGGCTGCAGCAATGCAAGAAGCACATGAGTGTTGCACCAGTGCAAGATGACACAAAGAGGTGTGCAACGGTGCGAGATGTAGGGAGTTGTTGTAGCAACACAGAGGTTAGAGAGGGAACACTTGTCAGCAGCAGAGGGAGCTTCAACATCAGTGGCTGTTTCTAGCCCAACAGGGAGGTCAATAACTTACTTCTCAATAACTGAGTTGTAGTGCAGCAGTGGGAAGCACGATGCAACATGATGAGAGGAGGTACAGTGCAGATGCAGTGCTGGGAGATAGGACCATCAACAACACGAATGATGCAGGAGGAATCAATGTGATTGATGCAGTCAGAGATCAAAGTGACAGAGGCTAGAGCAGTTAGATAATGAAGAGCACAATGGTGCAGAGTTTTTCAGTCGACAAAGGTAATAGTAGTTAGAGACTTTGATGACAGAGGCATCATTCTGATTCAGGTTGGATATTTTTTGTGTTTCTAGAGTTGCTGGAGCAAAAACACTTGAGAGAAGTGTTGCATGTAGAACATTCCAAAGGTTTAGGATTAGGTTCGAGTTGAATGCCTTTCTTGTTGATAGGGAGTGTTGAAAATAGCAACAAGAAATGCTAAAAATAACATTGCTATAAATAACATTTCAGGATATATTCCAACTCTGTTGGAAATAGCAAAAAATAGAAATGCTAAAAATAGCATTGCTATAAATATCATTTCGGGATATATTCCAATTTTTATTTGTCCTTGAATCAAAATTGAGAATCAAAATTCGAATTTAGTCTCACTAGCTGTTTGAAAAATAGTTAATTAATTCATCTTGAGTTAATTAGTTGGAGAAATTCAAACATGAAGTCTTTGTGAAGACATGCAATAATTATCCCTTTGATTGAGGAAGTTATCCCTTAATTAAGGAGATAAGCATGAGTTGTATTTGAGTTGTAATTAGTTAGCTCAATTAACTGAGTTAAGTCCAGTTAAATTAGTTCCAAACAGTTTGTGGAACTAATTGTGAGTTCAGTCAATTAATGCATGCATGCATGCAACTAGTGTTCTCCAGATAACTGAATATTCTCTCATAAATAACCAATGCATGTCAGTTCAGAGAAAGACCCAGCTGAAATTAAAGATAGGGACATTGTACTATCAGTTGGAGGAATTTTCCTATAAAGGAAACTCATCCGTGTAGAAGGAATTATCTCCTTTAGGATTGCGTAGTTACTTTTGAGTTTAGTGAGCAGTGTGAGAGGTGAATTCACATAGGTGGTAGCATTGGACCCCAGGAGAAACTGCGCAAGGAAATAAGAGGCTTGGAGGGCAGAGGAGAAGGTTTGTGAGAAGCCTTTGACTGTCTATGAGCAGTAGAGGGATTGTACTGAGAGCTGTATAGCTTGTGAGCTAAAACTTTGTGTAATTCAAACATATTTCCACTTGTATGATAATACAAAGATCGGGGTTTTTAGCTAAGACTTTCCCCAGAGTATTCTTCTGTGTTCATGTGTGATTTCTTTCTCATTCTCAGTTATATGTGTTCTATTTGATCTTGCTCAAAATTGATTAAGCTTCTGCAAGTTTGTTGTAGAAGTAGACCTGGTATTTTGCTTTAGTATATTGCATAATCTGTTGATCTACAGTGGGAAATTCTACAAAGGAAGGAAAGATCATATTGGAACCTATAGAAATCATAGAACCGAGAAATCAAAAGCTACGAAATCAATCAATTTTAGAGTATCTCATCAAGTGGAGGAACTTATCTGTTGAAGACTCCACATGGATGGATGATAACTTTATACAGAAGAATCCAAAACTACTCAAGCGTTGAGGACAACACTTTTTGAAGGAGAGGGGCATGTTATTTCCCTATACTACTAGTGTAACCCCTATTGTTATTAGTGCAACCCCCTTATTATATCATTGTGCCCATGTAGTCTCCATATTGTTATTATTGTGCCCCATAGAAGCCCACTAATGTTATTGTTGCGCCCTTTATTATTATTGTTATGTCGGCTCTGATTATATTATGATCCCTTAGACTTATATATATAGAAAGGAAGTCTTGTCATTTGTATCATCCAAGAATTTTTCATTTGTGTAATGTAAAGGAGGTTGCCCCCTCGAAGAGGCTGAATTCTAAGGTGTTTATCTCTCTTTTCTATGTTTTTGTGAGCTAGTTTCATAACAACATGATAGGCGAAAGCGTTATGCAGATCGAAACAGGTTGTTCAAGGAGTTCTAGGTCGGATCATGTGCCAAGATGGCGCCCTAGTTTTGTGGACCCTTCAGTATTATTGAGAGGATTGGCCCAGTAGCCTATCGACTTGTACTGCCTCTGACAGTGAAATTCCATGATGTTTTCCATGTCTCATTGCCTAAGAAGTATGTTAAATATGTTGATCATGTGATTGCCTAGTCTGTATTGCAGGTGGAGCCAAATGGAGAATTCCAGCTGAGCCTTAATGCATATTGTAGAGAAATATGCTCATGCTTCGGAACCGAGCAATTGAGAAGGTTAAGGTGCAATGGAAACACTTTGGGCCCGATGAAGTTACACGGGATATGGCGTATCATATGCGGGCTATGTATCCTTCCTTATTTGTTGGGTGAGCAAATGTTTTGGTATATGTTATAAAGCTCCAATAAGCAATATGGGTGTCATGTCATTATGATGTTATACTTATTATGTTGTCATGTTGGTTTTCTTCTCAGCAGAATGATCCTTGTAAATATTGCAATGAGCTAAGTTATAAAGCTCCATGGAAATATGTTATGCTTACAATAGTCTTATGGTTATAGGTATTGTTGAACATCGAGGACGACGCTCCCCCAAGGGGGAGGGTTCTGTAACAGCCCTGGTGAAAGTTCCATGTAATAAAAGTCATAAAGGAAAAATAATAAACACGGTTGATGGGACACTTATTCCAAGATGAATTTTGGGAAAAAACATAGTGTTGGGGATCACTGGTGAGTTATTAATGGCTAAGGAAATTTGCAAAGGATTTGGAAAGGAAAAATGGCATTTGGCACATTTTTTTATGAAAATAATGAAAATTAGGAGAAAAGGGAGGTGAAAGGTCACAACTTGCATGTGAGGAGGAAAATGGAGGAAAATAATGGAAAATGAAGAAAACAGAGGCCTCATTAATAAAAAGGATTATGAGGATCAATTCACAGACTTTTTTCAGTTCAGTTTTGGAGCTCTCCTTCTATTCTCTCTTTCTCTCTCTCATCCTTGGACACTTAGAGTTTTATTGGAGCACTCTTGGAGGGTGTGGCATACTTGGAGTTTTGGATCAAGAAGGAAAAGGAAAAGTAGGAAAGCACAAGAGAACACCAGGATTAACAACTAGAACGGATTTGGCTTGCAGGTACCGAGTTGCATGTATGTTTTCCTCACTAGTTTTTGTATGCATTTCATATGCATGTGGTTTATTGGTCATGATCTGTCACTTGTTGGGTTGTGTTATATTCTTTCCACGACTAACCTACGTAGTGAACTGGGGGGTAGAGGGGGGGCTCTGCCCCCCCCCCCCCTCGTTGCACGATTTTCACAGCAGGGGCGGCATCTGAGGGGTTGAAGGGGGCGGGTAGCCCCTCTCGGGGTCGGGGCAGGCCTGGGAATTTTTTTTGGATATATTAGGTTGGGCGAACCTACCTATGGTTTTGGTCATGGTTTTGGACGCGATGGTTTTTCGGTCCATGGTATTGGATGCTTCGGCATGTATAAATATGTATTGTAACATTAAAAGGAACATAATGAAAAAATCAAGCTGGTAGTCCTGGTTTTGGTATCCAGTGGGAAATCTCTGTGTATATGTGTTTTATGTGTTATGCTCTCGCATTTTTATTTTTCATGTGATTTAGAATTCGTATGCAGGTAATTTCTGTACGGCGTTAAAACCTAAATTTGTCACTAACATGTAAGATTTCCTGGATTAACAATGGATTTTGATACTCTTTCCATCTCCTGGATAGCCATGGTGTTGTGGGTTAATTTCTTTGTTTTTATGGTGAGTTCTCATGTTTCCTTTACCTTGGGTTGCATTACTAGTTCTTGGAAACCTTGGATGGACAAATGCTTTGGAAGCCTCGTAACAACTTGGGTTGAGTTACTAGTCCTGGAAGCCTTGGTTGGAAAAACGGAAGCCCTTGGTGGATCAAGTTACTAGTTGGACAAACGCTCTAGAAGCGCAAATTAAGTTGTGGGTTGAGTTACTAGTCCTGGAAGCGTTGGTTGGAACAAATGCACTGGAGCCCGGGAAAGCTTAGGTAGAGATGAATTTGATGATGGTTTTGTGATGTTTGACCACGACGTGGAATCACTATTTGATGGGTTGAGGTGGATGGCCTCTAGAAGCCCTGCATGGTTTTGGATTGATGTGTTTTATGAGATCCCACATTCATGCTTGGAATATGGCACAATGTTGACGGACTGTAGAGAGTTTTGGCTTAGCCATGTCTATGGTTGGGTGGTTTGTGGAAGTCCCACAACTGGTTTGCATTTGAATCATTAATGAGGTCATTTCTCCTTGTTATTCTATGAGTATTGTACTGGTTTATGTGTGGATCATATGGTTGTTGTCTCCTTGGTATTTATGTGGTTATTATGCTGGTTATGATCATGTATTATGATAGTAGCTATGTATGGCGCTCATCAATGTATCTATGGCACGATGGATGCAATGAAATCTAATGTGTTGAGGAATCAATGCTTCTTAGCGATTCTCAAATGAGTACAAGACCCCTAGATCTGTTGTTTACACCTGCAGATTACATGTTTGTGATATGTTTGACGAAATGCATGTAATGGCTAGTAGGGGTCCAGTCAAGGGCATGTTTAGTAATTGAAATTGTATCATCATTCCCTTGTTTTCTTTCTATTCTGAAGGGGTCATTCAATTCTCTGCAATGACCTAGGATTTTCAAGGAGGAGGGGGCAAGGAATTTGGGGGAGATATTTATTAGGTTTTGGTAGGGGATATGATTTGGTTCTTCTTTAGGGTTGTTTCCACTATTCCCCTTGCTTAATTTGTTTCTCTTCTAATGGGTTTTTTGGGAAATTCCTCACAAAATGGCCATATTATTGGCATGATTTACATTTGAAAGGGATTTTATCATATTCCACTTGTTGTACAAAACTCTAACTGTTTAGTTTGAGTTGGATGACTTTTGAAAATCCTTTTTCAAGGTCAACTTCTATCTATATTCTTGTGCAATAATTTTTTTTTTCTTTCGATTTCGCCCTACCAAGATATCTACCTAATGAATTGCTAATATTTTTTGGATTTCTTCATTCAAACAAAGGTGGGGAGGTGTGAAAGTTTTACCTAGGTAGGGATTATCAAGGGGATGCCATTTTCTAGTTAAATTTAAGACGACATTTCTTCAAATATGGCCCCTACACCACCATGAAGTAAGGTCCAATCCTAAATATTAAATATTTATCCTCCTCCTCTTCAGAAAGGAATGAAAATAATCTCTACCACAAAAGGAAAATGAGAAATTACCTTTACTCCAGGGTCTCCAATTCTTTTCCACATAGATTGTTATTATTCGAGAAGAAGGCCATGTTTTAGTGAATTGTCCTATGAGGCTACAATTAGCAATGTGAAAATCCATTGTGTGAGAATGGGTTGTGTTCATTGTGACTTTGGGAATTTCGTTGAGGTGTTTTACAAATATTGATTGAACATACTTTTCTGCTTTGGTTTGAGTTTTAATGAGGGCTAAAAAGGAAGCAATAATGGGAGGGGGAGGGGGTGATGATGAGGGAGGTGGATGAAAGCCTCCTCTTAAGGGTTGGGCCATCAACGAGAGCCAAGGGGGCATGGGTTAGGGTTTTAGGTAGGAATACAAAGACCTACATTGAGTATTTCCAAAAGTAGCACTCATAAATAAATCTAAAAGAAAAATAGCATCTGAACATATGCAATAAAAACCATTTAAACTTCACATCTATGTAATATTCTATGATTTACTACATTTAGAAAAGCATGTAAACTTTCATAAAATTTATCAAATATATTTTAGCATGGCCCAAATTGAAGAATAATGAATTGAGTACTTGAAGAAAATGACAAATAATCTCAAAAATGACCTAGGGTAACCACTAAATTCCACTTGCATGTAAAATTTTCATGCTCCGTATCACTTAGTTCAGGTTTTTATAACTTCATACCTCAAAGAGACAGTCATAAACTTGTCTTATTTTTTTCAAAGATTTATTTTTCATGTTGCATGTCTAAATCTCTCTCTCTCTCTCTCTTTATAAATTTATTCCATTTTCTTTCAAACCATTTTTTTTCAACAACTCATCATGATTTTAATTTCGAACGTGAAATTTTCAGAAAAAAATAGTCCCAATATACATAGTGTGTATGTAACATATCTTTATTCATGGAAGGGATGTAGAGGAGGATGAAAAATGAAAAAATAAATGTATGTAGGGAGGTACTCAACATCCGTAGTGACAGAGCTGGTTGTAGGCTTTGCTACAAGCCCCGAATTTTACAACAACTGATAATGCATCCAATTGTTTAAATAAATCAATTTGTAAGCAAAGCACAAGCAAGGTGTTTCACATAAATAATACATGCTTACAGGGTCAAAATGCAATAAAAACAGGGAGAACATTATATTTTTAGTGTGTGAATTTAACTCATAATACAAGTTACTTGAACCTAAACCAAAATAAAACATTTAAAAATAAATCACAACTATAGTCATACCATCTTAAACTACATAAGTAAAATTGAGTACCTTTAATCCAAGCAAAAAAACTCGTGCTAATGAGATGTTCCACAATTTCTAAATGCTCCCACAATTTGGTTATCTAATGGCCAAAATGATAGAGTGGTTCACATTCTTACTAGCTAAAGAACCACACTCTACCAAGTTCAAATAGAGGAAATAAACCATAGTATGAGCCCTAACCTTTTAAGATCAATGGATGAGTTGTCGGTTTGAGCCATTAAATGCACCACCAACCTTATTAATGGCTGCAAGTTGCATGCCACCCATTTTTCCATCCCAACCGTATGAATTAACACTTATGCCATAAATATAATTTCCATGTTCTAATTTCATAATTATACCACCATACCTCAAAGACTTATATGTAACCATTTTATAATATAATAATTTTCCCAAACCTCAATAAGTTCCATCAATGGGATGTGACCAACATTGGTCATATATACACATAAAGTCCCTTATATCCATGTCTTTATAAGTACTTGCAACATGAAACACTTCATATGCAAAATATCCTATGTAACATGCAATGTATAACCAATAGACTTTCTCATATATTCCAAAATATATGTGACTTCAAACAAACTAAAACCATGTAACATGTACATTCTTTCTAATGAGACCCTACCTACTTCAGTTTATGTTCAATATATGAGATATCAATCTTTGCAATAAATTTTTAGGCATAATAATAGGTGAGTCATATATGATTCACCATGAGTGTGTTTGTTTCTTCCACCCAAAAACATGTCACCAATACCATATTATGTCACCATTGGAAATTCACTTGCAAGTTATTGTTTACACAACTTTCACACGTATTCCCTCTGGAAACATCACTTTGGTGACCCATTCATACAACACAATACTTTGATAATCACTTGGTTGATTCCATCGAAGTGAAATATGTTTTGAGGCCGGTAACAACAACGCAACCCCTTGTCATCCACATCATTCTCTTTGAATCCATGGCTTCCCACATTATTTTTCTCATTATGTAGGCGCCATCATTTGACACACCACAAGCACTACCACAACCACATAGGGGTAAGGAGTAAACCTCATTATAAAAAAGATGCCACTTGTGGCTAGTTAAACTTTGCATACTTATCACATCTCATGAATGGCCCTTTCCAACATGACATTACTTGGTGAAACATGGCTACCAAGTTTCCCTTGGATGCCCTTCGATATGAACATCAATTTTGAGTGGATGATACAATTTTATATGTGGTATTCTTCTAGTAGCAATATAGAAGATTCCATTAGGCTTGGGTTGTTTCAATGCATCCTCATGGGATATATATCCTTGCGGTATGTTAAACTCCTTCAAGTGGCCATAACATCTTTGTATCCATCACCATAATATTCTTGACCTATTCTGAGTTATCTATCTTCTATGGTATGAGAATCAATATCCTTACAATGTGCTATGAATGTGAAAACACCCATATAATATCTATGAGTGGTGTTGAAAATGTAACCTTTATAATATTATCCTAGAATACCTCCTCCCCATGATTATATAGGACATGGCCAACACCATGCTCCAAATTGGAGAAGAGGACATCTTAAAATTTCAATAATTTAATTACATTTATGTGTAGTCATAATATTTGTATATTGTCATCATTAATGATTGATGCCATTCTCATGAAGTTACCACCTTCTATGTCAGGGGTCTCTCATTTAATTTATGGTATTATAAGGTCAATTTCTTGTGCAATGACATATTAGTTTCACATTATGTCTAGGTCTCTTGGAAGTAGCCTTGATGGTGAAAATTATTTTTATCGCAACACCCCCATGGTGAGGTCAATACCATTTATGGTGGAAATGGTTCTTCCCATGGTGGAAACCACTCCTATAGTTTCCACACCAGTTCTAATGGGCCTAACACCTCTTACAACAACCCTCCACCTTCAGTTCCACATGTCCTCTTTCCATATCCTCCACAAGGAAATTCCCCCCAATCGTCCTCCCTTGTGAACAACTAGTTTATACTTGAATAATCCTTCTTCCCAATTTGGTTATAGTTTTTCATAGCCCAGTACACCAAGATAGTTTAATGAAAATCCAACAAAGGAAATGTAATTAAGAACAAGTATCACCAACACCAAAGATAAGATGGAAACAAATAATGTAAGCCTAATAATTTTTGGGGAAACTCGACTCAAGATTTGAATGAACCTACTCAATACTAATGAATTCAAGGTCATACCAACCAGTTGTTGACCTATCACCATTAATTTATATGCAAAAAGCATGGGCATTATACTCATTATTTTCTTGAGATTATTAAGTTTCATCAGATTTAAGTCTTACAAGGAAATCATAATAGAAATCACCCATTCAATAATGTTCAATTAACATAGAGAAACCTCAACAAGCACCAACTTACTAAACACCTCCCTAAAAAAACATTTTGTGGACCATGCTAGGATGTCCCATGTCCACTTCTTATTTGAGCACATCACAAGCTAGAAGCCCCTTCTTTTGAACACACATGATCCTGAATTATAGGGACATTCACCTTTAGACATACACTTGAGCATATGGAATGCCTATCATTTAGCTTACCAACAAGGATGATACCTAAGGATATTTCAGTGCTCCATTATAGATCCCTCAACCTATTGTTGAATCCATGCTTCAAGTTCCCAATTTACCCTATGTAACACATTGAAGGGTTTCCCACAACTCTAATATTGTTGGTGTTAAACTTGGGAGGTCCTCCAAACCTGTCATTCCCATTGAAAGGCCTTGTTTTCTATCCTTGGATACATCAATCCTTAGTTTAGACATAAATAACTATATGTAAGATGGTTTTTTTTATAACTCGGGTATAAAAAAAAGGATAGCATCCTTGATTGAATTCGATAGCGAAGTGAAAGATAAAGAGATAAATGTTTCTTACTTTCTAGAACGTTTCTTCATTATAGATTGCTACCCCAATGTTATGTTCCATGTGTTGAAAAAAATTGCCTCTTTTACTTTCTATTTATGTGCATGTAATATTGACACACACACACACACACACACACACAGCGAATTGAAAGATAAAGAGCTAAATGTTTCTTACTTTCTAGAATGTTTCTTCATTATAGATTGCTACCCCAATGTTATGTTCCATGTGTTGAAAAAAATTGCCTCTTTTACTTTCTATTTATGTGCATGTAATATCGACACACACACACACACACACACACACACACACACACACACACACAGAGTCGGTTTTTTATTGATAAGGCACACTGATTTTCTTGCTTCCTATTTATATTCACGCTCAAGCAATTGATTATGTATAGGACTTACCTACTTCTTCCACTATTGGGTTTACATCTAGGACCAACCTAACCTTCTCTCCTCTCTCCACATCAAAGGCCTTATATTTTATTCCCCGCATAATAAATAACTCTCACTCTCTCTTCACCCCTAGATGTTGTTAGTAAGCTCTAGGGTCATAACGCTCACAATTCCTATTTGACAAAACTATAAGCTAGATTGAAAAAGTACGAACTGAGCCATGAAAGTATTGAAATTACTCTTTGGGAAAATATGAAAGAAAGGTTTTAGTCACTAAGTTGGTTCCCTAAAATAATGAAAGAAAGGTATGTCTTATTAGCTCAATTTGTAAAGGCAAGTCGTATTAGCTAGGTTAGTCTTTAAAGAATGAAAGGTGGGTCTATTGGGTTTGAGGGAACATAATAATACTTAAATCAAATCATATTTTGAATTTATTTCCATCCTTGAGCACCTTCTAGTGAGTTAATCACGTCCACCCACATCAACATACATAAAGACATATGGATGACTATTGACTGATTTTCACCCTCAAAGACACAAAATTAATGGATAACATCAACCTAGATGATCTAGATGGTGGGTTATTACTTGATGAAAAGTGTTAAGCATTGACAAACATAGGTAAAATTGTATGTTACGGTCATGCTAAATCTATTATATGCAACCATGCCTGCTTTAATAGATAGACAATATGGTAAGAGCTAGTGAAATATATATCCTTGTATGTTCTTACTAGACAAACAATAGGGAAAGAGCTAGTGAAAGATATATCCTTACCTCACTAAATCTGATATTTCTATACCTCACTCTACCTCTCTAGTGGGGGTAGGGGGTGGTTGAGTACACAATAACTCTTCGTATTTTCTTTCATCGTTGAACCCACTATGCTAGTGGGAGTAGAGATATTATAAAACATTACCTTATGATTACCCCTATCCTAATTATACCATGATGATCCCTCCCATCCTATTCCTACCTTTAGAATGATAAATGATAACACTAGTAACCATACAAAGATGTTCATCCCTATCCTACTCTTACCGTTAGAAAAAATGATGTGAGTTCTCAAGTAAAGTAGAGCAATAATTTGAGCTTAATCATTATTCTTCACCTTTATATGGTTTGGTTTCCCTATGCTTGTGGTTTCAACTAGAGAATTTATCAAGTGTTTTGTTGGGGGGTGCATATTGAGATGCTTTGGTTGTTCAAATCTATTCCAACCATGGAATATGATTTCTAATAATGCAATATCAACATTATTATATAGAACTGACCCCACAATTTCATTATAAGATACAAACACATTAAATTTCTCTATCTCTCTTCCACGTAGGAGTAACTATAATTTTGTCTATTTCTTTAGGAAGAAACCAACCGAATCATTCTATCTAAAAATTAACAATAAAGTTAAGAAAAAACAAATCAATTAAGGCATCTAACACACAACCTTTGACATATAATGATACATAGACACCACACCTGCAGGGAGCATGCAAACTCCCATTGTCTCATACCCTCACCTCATCGCTTATATCACCCCTCATTGTAACCTTACTTTCAATATATTTCCTTTTCTATAATCTTACTTCATTACCAAGCATTAGTGCTTTTAATGCTAAGGTAGAACACCACTTTATAATGAATACAAGCACATGGATTTCTAACTTGTTTATATGAGCATATATATGCTGATTGTTGGTTCACTATTTAAGGAGGGAAAAAAAATAATACATATAAATCTTCGGTATACCCTAGTATACTACTATTTGTTTAGAAATATTAGGTGGGTAATTGGACATTGGAGAAAGTTTCCATCTAGTTAAAGGAATTTGGTATCCTTCATATTGCTTGAATTCTTTATTGATTATGAGGACAACCCTTTTTATCTTTGATAATATCCTTATATTGCTTTGTCTTATTCATGATTATATGTAGTATAATGTTATGTGTCATGTACAATTATCGACCGATATCAAGGAAATTCACGACTCACTATATAATATAATCCCTGCATAAGTGTACCTCGAGGCATTGCGTCTGGGTTGGAGAAGAAAGCGGTCAAATACCTTCCATACTCATATCTAGGAGTTTATTACTTTATTAAGTTCGATAAGGAGGGAAGCTTATGCCAGATGGAAGTACTCTCTTACTTAAAAAAAACACCTACTTTATTTCCTCAACCCCTTAAAGGTAGTGAAGCCTCTAACTCTTGATGAATAAGGAATTCTCTCTTTGAATTGAATCCATAAAATTTCCTTATGTATTTTCTTTGGAACACCTTGGACAACTAACTACTTTTCCATTGAAATGAATATTTAGGACCTTTTTGTGCCTCCCCGTTGGGTGATTTAGCGAGGGCAGTAAATATGTTAGGGTTATGCTAAAAGTTGAAGTAGTTTGGATTCTCTCTACCTTTAGATCCCTAAATTTATCCTTGAAACAAATAAGAAATATTTAGGAGCTCCTTTTTCCTTTGTCTCCCCTTTAGGAAATGTAGCAAGCAAGGGCCAAACTCAAATAGGAGAAAATGCATTCCTTCCCTTTATTTTTTGTCCAATTTATTTGTTGGTAGATTTTCCATTTATGTGCACATTTTATTTGGATGAGATTTTTATTTGGTATAGTGTTTAGTAAGTGAAATTCTAATATTATCTATTCTCTTAGGAACATTCATATATAAATAATGAAACTATGTAAGTGATTACTTCCATTAGTTAAATGATGATTAATTCTACTAAATATTTAAGAGTGATGACTATAACTTTTCTTAAAAAAAGAGAAGTATATATTTCCCACCCTTCTTTCTCACTATCTTTGTAAAATAAAATTGGAATAGCAAAATGGAATATATAATTACACAAAATATTATAGTGTAACAAATTGATTCACTAGTAAGAAGAAAGGGATAACTATTGATCCAAGATCTCTAAGTTATTGACATTAACCAAGATCTTTTCTTCTGTGATGTATTCAAAATTGCATGTAAAAGAGCATGAGAAAACACATGCAAACACTTAAATAAGAGGAAACATAATGGAAACCATAGAGGCAATATCCACAAAGAGTTTGATAACAGAGTTCGTCCAGTGTGGAATACGTCTCCAGGCTCTACTTCAATAGTGGGGAGGCATCTTCATTAATCTTAGAAAAAATCAAATGAGTACATAGAAAAAATACATCTTATACCTCCAAGTATGGGGATGGCCTAAAAATAGGTTGCTCAGATCATAAAATAGGCTGCACCATCATGTTCCTAGTGAAAAATCATGAAATTTGAGTCTAAACTTGACCACTTTTTGTCACTGTCAAATTTGAGCATTTAGGGAATATTGTTGATTCCCTACAGATTCCACTGTGGAATATTCATAAAATATTTCAAAATAATGTTCCCTCCATATTCTCTCGAAACATGCACTCATTAAGGTTCTAGTGGCACGATTCCAACACGCAATTCCAACTCTAGTTCCACTAGTCCCATCAACTCCCTCATGCTCGAATGAAAGGGAATTATATATATAATTCTTGCAATGTTAATTTCAAAGGAGGGTCATTGGTCCATTGACATATGGCCAAATTCAAGTCATATTAGGTAGGGGAGGTCGGGGGTTCAAATCTCGTGACTCACCTCGATGTTATTTTTATATATATAATAGACATGAATTGTTGGGAGCAGTTTGGTGGGTCCACCAAGTTGGTGGCCCGCCAACCCGATATCTAACTATCGATAAATATAAATCTTACACCACTTGTCCACCAAAAAAACCTCTATAATTAGCTGAAACACCAATTTATCTACCACTAGTTTCCATGCCATGTTTGGCAAGGGTTGATTTTCCAATCCTAGGGTACCACATGGTGCCCTGTGATTTTTTCATGTGGTGGCCTTGGAATGGACCTCACCTTCAACCATATGACCAATTCAATGCCACTAAGTGTCACAATCTGATTGGCCCGCGTGGGAGTGTACTATATCTAACGGTGCTATCCATACAACCATGTGGCCATTGTGGGAGCACCACATGGCAAGTACATTGCAAAAATTTTCACTGTTGGCCAAAAAATTCAGATGGAAATAACTTTTGCATACGATGTCAGATTGAGGTGTTGTTCCCGTCGTTGGATTCTTAATGAATCAACCTGAGATAGGTTTTGCTGAGATTCAAGGACTTTGAAAATTTATCCTTTTGGGATCCTCTTGGGTCTTTCCTCCCCATTGAGAAGATTTTGGTCCTCCAAAAGCATAAACATGATCTAGAATCTTGATCTGCACAACATATGCCTCGAACAAGCCACCTTCCCTTTCCTTCAACTTTGTACTTCAGAACTTGGAATGATGAAACCAACATCTGTATCCATATGCAAACCTATAGCTTCCAATACATGTTCAACTTACAAAATTCCCAAACAAGAGCATACTTATTAAGAGTTTATGACACACTCATGTGCAAGTTTACATTAGAAACCATACCCCATGCTATCCAACTAAAGGCTAAAATATCACTGTGTTGCATATACAAGTGATGCTATACATTCATCAATTTTACAATCATTTTCACAACATGTGATTTACAATTGTGTTCATGCCAAAATACTTAGAAAATCTACCCCTTTCTTACCTATCCAAGTTAATGGGATTTATTTTTGTAGATTGCTTTCTTGTTGAACTACTTCATTGATTGGTTCCTTCACAGGTGCTTGCTTGTCCTTCTTTGGACACAACTCTAGATGGAGTTTCCAACATGTGGATCTCTAATGTCCACCCTTGTTTCAATGACTACAATGGTTCTTCTTCCTTCATAATTTCTTGGCTTTCTTTGAACGACTGTCTCTGGTGCGACTCTTGTGAGGAGAGCTTGCCTTAGCTCTTCCTTCGACATGCTCACTAGAAGGTGGTGATGTGATATTAACATCTTTCACTATTTTGGACTTTTTGCTTGAATATTC
Organism: Pinus taeda; assembly: GCA_000404065.3. Classification (NCBI taxonomy): domain Eukaryota; kingdom Viridiplantae; phylum Streptophyta; class Pinopsida; order Pinales; family Pinaceae; genus Pinus; species Pinus taeda. Next base: position 20,498 of record APFE030763702.1, on the reverse strand, counting down.
TCTTGTCTCCATCTAGGAGAATGACCTCTCTTCCTTTTTTACATAGCCTAGTCCTGTGTATCGAGGTAATTCCACCTTTGGATGGGATTCACAATACCTTGGCCATTAATTCATATGCCCTTACCTTCATATCCCATCTTCTTCATGAGATTCGAACCAATCCCTATGGTGTGTCTTTCAAAATCACCAAAATCATAATCATAAAGAGAACATAAAACTGAAGAATCATTGTTTACCTTTGAAGTGATGAATTCACTAAGCCTTTGTTGTGCTACAACTTTTCCAAGGCCTCTTCCATGGATTGTAATTGAAGATTGAGTCCTTTCTTCTCCTCTTCTACTTCTTGTAGAAGTCTCCTTAGTTTAACATTCTATACTTGAATGCTTTGGTTGATCTTGTCAAGTTCTTGGAGCGATGCAGTCTTTGGTGCTCTTCTCATCTTTGGCACAATACTAGTTGCAATATTTATATCCTAACCTGAATTAGAATCAGAAGTCAATTGGTCCATCACTTACAATCTTAAGAGCTGTGATATTCATCTCATCATCTGAATCACAAACCAAGTCAATTGGTCCAACTCCTACAAATCCAACAGTTGTAACCTTCACCTCTTCATCTGAATAAGATTCATGGACTTGTTGCACTATTGCAACAATTATCTGCTTCCCTTTCTGCCATTCCTCTTTGGCTTCAATTCTGGATACAAATTTTAGCAATGTTCCTCATTATGCCCTTCTTTCTAGAAATGAGTGCAAGAGGGCTTTGACTCCTTTTTCATTGTCACTGTCTTCTTCACACGATTGTCTTGTTTATGCTTTTCCCTGGTTTCAAGGTGAATTACTTTCACACTAGCTGAATCAGTAGTAGTGGGTTCAAACAATAACAAAGAATGATGAATATAATCATGTAAAGAACCAATATACTTTGTCAAAGTATCAAGTGAATATAAAGGAATTCCCAATGCAAAGCTTATTTCCTAAATTCCTCTGTGAAACTTTGAACATCTTGACCTTTGCCTTATTTCAAATGTTGCCCTTCTATCATGGTTTTCTGCCAATATGCCAATGAATGAAATTTTCCTTTTAATGTAGAAATAAATTCAGATGAAGAAGAAAGGAGTTTACCCACATGCTTGCTACCTTTCTCAAGTTTACTCTCCCACCATATGAGAGAAGTGCCTCCCAGTCGAAGAGATGATCACTGGATCTTGGCCTCATCTTCTTCGATATATTAAATATGGAAATACACTTCAATCTGTATGATCCAGTTATCTAGATTTCCTGCATTATACTCCTCGTTAAACATATGCAAGTCAAACTTTGCATCCAAATTAAAAAAAAAAAGGCTTTTCTGAAGCATTTCTATGTTTTCTATTAGAATGATGAGAATGGGATGAAGAAGAAGAAGAAATTTCACTGGAAGATGGAGATGGGGGTTTAGGAGGTTCTTTTTCAATTTCCTGATTCACTGAAGCATTTTACTTTGCTTTCTCTCCCGTCTTCTTTTCCTTCTTGATCATTTTCCTCTCGTAATCTGCACATAGTTTATCTACTTTATTTTCCATGGTGTAGAAGGCTTTACCAAAAGATTTCTCATTCTAGGTATGGACATCATCATTTGCCATTTTCCTTCTTCAAGTTGCATGCCCAATATCTGGATCAAAGGACTTAAGTTTTACTTCTCCTAGTTTGATATTTTCCCTTATCATACACAGTGGAAATTCACATTAGCAAGAAGACCGCTTTGATCTGGGATTTTTGGGTTACTAAAATTAACCAAGATATTTTCTTCTATGATGTATTTAGAATTGCATGTAAAAGAGCATGGAAAATCACATGTGCAAACACTTAAAGAAGAGGAAACATAATGGAAACCATAGAGCCAATACACACAAAGAGATTGACAACGAAGTTCATCCAATGTGGGCTACGACTTTGGGCCCTACTTCAATAATGGGAAGGCCTCTTCATTAATCTCAACAAAAATCAAATGAGTACATGGAAAAAATACAACTTATACCTCCAAGTCTAGGGACAATCTTAAAATGGGTTATTCAAATTAGAAAATGGACTACACCATCAAATTCCTGGTAAAAAATCATGAACTTTGAGTATAAACTTAACCACTTTCTGTTACTGTCAAATTTGAGCCTCATATTCCCTTTGTATAATATTCCCGAAATATTTTAGCAAAATATTCCCTCTAGATTCTCTCAAATTGTATTTCTATCAAGGTTTTGGTGGTGTGGTTCCGACACACAGTTCCAACTCTGATTCTACTCATCCCACTAGCTCCCTCCCACTCAAATGAAACAAAATTATATATATAATTCTCGTAGTGTTAATTTGAAAGGAGGTCCATTAGCCCAATGATATATGGACAAATTTCAAGTTGTATTAAGTAGGGGAGTTCATAGGTTCAAACCCCAGGATCCACCCCGTTGTTGTTTTTTGTATACATAGTAGACACGATTCATTAGTGATGCAGGAGCATCTGGACTTAGCTAGCAATGTGAAATTTTGTTCACATGTTGTGGCTAAACAAGTTGAATTTCATTGACCTGATTGGTCAAAAGCCAGTTTTACTGAGAGGGTTGGATCTCTCAAGGAATGAGTTGTATTTCATTATTGTAATAGTTAGAAATTGTCTTATTTTATGGTCAAAGATGAGTTGTTAGCATAGGTGTGTGGTAGAGCTAGAAATTAGAGATTTGCTATTAGACTGATTAAAAATAGAGATTGAGTTGTTAAGCACAGTTAGAGTAATCTTCGATTGATAAAAGGAAGGAAAAAATGTAATGAGGGGAGAGAGGATTGAGTGAGTGAGAGCAAGAGTAGCGTATGGATAGTATTTTGAAGTAGAGGTCTTTTTATATGTTGTAATCGGGCCAAGGCCAAGACTTTGTAACTCTTTTATATTGATAAATTGATGTCGCATGTGATCATACATCTAGCGTGTAGAAACTCCCATTTTGATTTTGTTCTTTATATTCAGGACAGAGTTGATCATCCCTTTGCTTGTTTATGTTTCACGATATAAATCACGGTTTAATAGAAGACAAAGGCCTTTTATATAAATAACTTTGGTTGATGCTGCTTTAATCCCAACCATTGGATCACCGATATCAGATCGACGAAGTTATTTGATGTGGTTTTAGTCCTGCAAGTGAAAATCCAAGTTACACTAGGAATTAGCGCAAAACACTTAGCGGATTCGAAATCCGGACTTGAAATATTATAGGCGAAGGCTTTTAAGTTTATCGGGTTCGTGGATCTCAATCGCATCGCAAGTTTGTTTAAGAGGAAGGCAGATCCCAAGTCTTCACGAGTTGCGATTAGTGATTACTGACATATCGCATCAGAACATTTGAGTGGGGCGATAAGGCCTTACGCTGGGGGAAGCAGCGATTGTCGATAGTGATCGGCGCGATAAATCGCATCGAGACTTTTTAAAAGGGAGAGAATTACATCGGCGACTTGTGACTTGCGATGATGCGATTTAATTTGGACTATTGGTTTAGTTAGATTGTGATCTCCGGTGAATCACAAACCTTTCTATTTATAAAGGGGAAAAGCATTGTTTTGGTCTTATTGAAGGCATTTCGATTCTAAAAGAAAAAGGTAGAATTGTAAAGAAAGGGTGAACTGCGGGGTGATTGTTGAGATTTTTGAAGCCATTGTTTTCGCCTGCGTTATTTGTGGTATCAGAGCAGAAGTTAAGATTTATTACAACAAAAATACCGCCAAGGAGAGGAGTTAGGATTGGTCGAGGAAGACCTGAAGCAAATGTAGTACTACTAGAAGAGATATGAATTCTACGTACGAGAATGGAAATAATTGAGGCTGCTCAGAGAAGAATACCTGATGAAGGAGCTGACAGTGCTAAAGAAGAATCTTCTGAGGAAGAAGAAGAGGAGAAAAATGAAACTACCAGAGTTATCAAGATGTTGGCGAAAGTAGGAGGAAAATTAAAGATGGAAATTCCTACGTATGAAGGGAGTCTCAATGCAAAAGAGCTAATGGATTGGATCAATTCATTGGACACATATTTTGACTATGAAGAGGAAGTTGACGACAAAAATAAGGTGAGATTTGTAGTTACCAGATTGAAGGGTCATGCAGCTATTTGGTGGGATGAATTACAAACATCCAGAACAAGGAAAGGAAAGTCCAAGATCAAGCAATGGGACAAAATGGTGAGTAAAATGAAAGCCAAATTTATGCCTAAGGATTATGAGTTAAATCATTTCAAACAATTGCAAAATTTAAGGCAAAAAGGAATGTTTGTTAAGGAATACAAAGAAGAGTTTTATAGATTGAGTATTAGAGTAGGACATGTAGAAGATGGCATGGAGAAGGTAGCTAGATATATCAATGGCTTAAGGTATGACATCCATGATGAGATCAACTTGTTGAGTCTAAAGACTAATGAAGATTCCTATCAAGAAGGTTTGAAGGCAGAAGAGAAGATGTTGAGAAAACATAATCAGAGGAATAGAGGAAGAAGCTCAGTAAGAGGTAGAGGAACTACTAAACCAAGGGGAAAACAACATCAGGATGAAGCAAGAAATTCAATTAGCAGACCATCACAGAGGGGAGAATTTAACAAAGGAAGATTTGCACCCAGAGGAAGAGGTCAAGAAAGAGATGTTCGATGTTACACATGTGGAGAATGGGGACATGTGTCATGGGATTGTCCTCATAATAAAATAGCGAGTCAGAGGATTTCAAATGTGGCTGAGGCAAAGCAGAACCACTTCGACTTATGGAAAAGGAAGAACCCCCTGAAGTAGGAGAATCCCTTTTATTGAGAAGGACCTTGCTTAAGACAGAAAAGGAGATTGAAGAACCGACGTAGAGGAAGAATTTATTTAGAACTACCTGTAAATCAAAAGGTAAGTGTTGTAAAGTAATAACAGACAGTGGAAGCACTGACAACCTTTTTTCTACAGAGATGGTGGACAAGCTCAGATTAGCAAAGACAATGCACCCTACTCCTTACAGAGTATCATGGTTATAGAAGGGGCATCTGATTATTGTGATAAAACAATGCAAGGTTGAGATACAAATTAGTACGTATAAAGATGTGATATTATGTGATGTAATGCCCATGGATGTATGCCATGTATTACTAGGAAGACCGTGCAATTTGATCGAAAAGCTATTCATGATGGGAGGAGAAACACTCATGCTCTGGAGAAGGATGGAACTAAACATACATTGCTGCCATTGAAGGACGACGCTGACAAAGGAACACCTGGAAGTAGTATTATGCTGATAAGCGGAAAGGAACTTCTACAGGAGGTAGTGAAAAGTGAGGAGTTGCATTTTGCTATTGTGGGAAGACCAAAGGTAATTTTAACTTCCACAAACTTGGATGATTTGCCTGAAGGAGTTAAAATTTTGTTATATGATTTCACTGATATTATTGTGGATGAGTTGCCAAATGCGTTTCCACCAATCAGGAGTATTAGTCATCATATTGATCTAATACCAGGAGCAAGTTTTCCAAACAAAGCAGCGTATATATTAACTCCTCAAGAGAATGCAGAAGTTGGAAGACAAGTGTAGGAGCTGATGGATCAGGGGCTAATCATAGAAACTCTTAGTCCATGTGTTGTACCAATAGTACTCAGTCCAAAAAAAGGAGGAGAGTGGCCTATGTGCACATATTCCAGAGCCATAAACAAGATCACTATCAGGTATATATTTCCTTTGCCACGCATGGATGATTTAATGGATTGTTTGAGTGGATCAAAATATTTTACTAAAATAGATTTGAAGAGTGGACATCATCAAATAAGAATTCGAGAAGGTGATGAATGGAAGACTGCATTTAAAACAAACAATGGTTTGTATGAGTGGTTAGTGATGCCTTTTGGATCACTAATGCACCTAGCACATTCATGAGATTAATGAATGAAGTCTTGAAGGAATATGCAGGAAAGTTTGTTATTGTTTATCTTGATGATATTCCAGTTTTTAGTAAAAGTAAGGAAGAACATCTAGAGCATCTTAAATTGGTTTTAAGAACTTTGCAGAAAGAGAAATTACTGATAAATTTGAAGAAATGTAGTATCATGAAGGAAGAATTAATTTACTTGGGATTTGTAGTTTCTAAAGAAGCATTGAAAATGGATCAAGAGAAAGTCCAAGTAATTTGGAACTGGCCTATTCCCAAAAATATATTTGAGGTAAGGAGCTTCCATGGTCTTGCAAGTTTTTACAAAAAGTTTATCAAAGGTTTTAGTCAGATTTGTGCACCAATTCTTGAAACAGTTAAGGAGATCAATCAGCCGTTCAAGTGGACAAAAGCCACAGACAAAAATTGTTGAACAAGAAAATCATAGAGGAACCAATTTTAGCTTTGCCTTATTTTGAAAAAGTATTTCAAGTTGAAACAAACGCTAGTGGAGTTGTAGTTGGCACAGTTCTGAGTCAAGAACAAAGACCGATAATGTACTTTAGTGAGAAATTGAATGAAGCGAAGAAGAAGCATTCTTCTTACAATAAAGAGTTTTACGCTATTGTATAAGCCTTGAAGAAATGGAGACATTATTTGCTGCCAAAAGATTCATATTGTATTCAGACAATCATGCCTTACAGTTCATCAATAACCAACCGGAACTGAACCAGAAACATGCCCAGTGGGTAGAATTTTTGCAAAGCTTTACTTTTGTGATAAAACACAAGAGTGGTAAGTCAAATAAAGTCATTGATGCATTGAGTAGGGTAAGTTTTATTGTGCAAGAATTCAAAGTGGGTGTTGTAGGATTTGAGGAAATGATTGAAATGTACAAAGATGATGCAGATTTCAAAGATATCTATACAACAGTTCAAAATCCAGTAGTTCATAATAGAAGTCAGTGGTTGGATTATCTCATTCAAGGAGGATTATTGTTTAAAAGTAACAAGTTGTGTATTCCCAAATGTTCTATGAAGGTGTTAGCGTTTGACATTTCACCTCAGGCTGAGAAAGGAAAATCTCAAAGCTACATCAAACCATTCAGCCTC
>APFE030763702.1:0-12700 GCA_000404065.3 Pinus taeda | reverse complement strand
AAAGTCAAACTGGAGCCAAACTGCGTTTTCTGGGCTGAACTGGTCAAATCTGGCAAAATTTCCTCAACGGGTCGCACACCTTTGCAGCTCTGTTTGGAGGCCTTCCCGGTGCCAGAATTGGGTGCAGGATAGCTCGTTGGAAAGGAATGCGAGTCTAATTTCTAAAAAAATTAGAATTTTTCAATTTGGAGTTGATTTTCCCTGTCAAAACGTAATTCTCCCAAGACTGGTTTCTGCAACTCAAAAAAGGGGCAGAAAGTCAAATTTTTCATGCATTTTGACCTTTTGGAGGCCCAGAACTTGATGAAATTTCTTACTAATGGATGAGCAAGTGTAACTTTTCATGCCAAATCCAAAAATGCTGAGTTTTTTCCAAACGAAGCTACGATGACAAAGGGTCTCACCGGGGGTGAGACCCGTTGAGAAGCCAAAGCCTGTAAATTGCACAAAAAATTCACAAATGACAAAATTTTCTCCAAATTTCTTAAAATTTGGGTTGGGAGTCCCCAATCAAGTACCATGCTCAGTAAAAGAGGCTTTGGCCAAAATTTGGAGTAGATCGGGCGTTTTCCTTCGTTTTTGTGCTTTGGCCAACCGTCATTGGAGCACCTTCGTTCTCGCCGGTATTTTTGACATTTCTTTAAAACCATGACACCTGTGAAAAAATTGAAGGAGGTTTTTCTTCCTTGGCATATTTTGGATAAAAACCTCTCTCAGTTTTGAAAAAATCATCTTTTATTGCTCAGAAACATCATTTTAGTGAAACTTATCCCGATGTGTGGAACAAGGGTTTTGGTCGAAATGAAGCGAAATGAAGGGGATAATGGGCTTCTAAATTCTTGAGGAAATTTTCGGGAGTGGAGAGGGATGTTAGGAAGTAGGGGAAAGTGGAATCTCAGAGATTGAGTGAGGGGAAAGGGTCCAAAAGGGAAAAACACAGGCCCAATCTAGAAAATTGCCAGGTTGTAGCTAGAAACTAGGGTTTGTGGAAAAATGAGGAATTTGGCGGATCTAAGGGATGGGAAGTGTTTGATAAGGTACTTTAAGGATAGGGGAAGGTGTATGAACATCAGGAAACAGTTTTTGCCGATGATTTGACCGTCCAAGAGAAATTGCCTTCAAAAACCCTAGGAGAGGGAAATGAACTTGCCAAGGCACAACTGAAGCATGAAAAAGGTGTAAAATGACTCATTAGACACTGACATGATAATGAAAACCCTATGAATGATGATAGAATCAGCTGAATAGTGACATAGATTGGCATTTGGGCAACTTTAGAAGAAGTTAAAGCAAACCCTAGACCTAATGCCTAGTGACCAAATTTTGCTTGAAAACTCACTGAAATGACAAAATTTGACCTTGACACTTCAAAATCACTTTGTAAGAGCATATTTGATCACTGTAGGGAGGCTGGAAAGACTGACACTAACAGAGAGAAAACATAATAAATGAGAAACATAGTGGAGGATTATCTAGTCACTTTGGAAAGATAAAACCTTTTCTCAGGTGAATGCTTTTTATTATTTCCCAAAAATGCAGACTGATGTTAAGAAATCTGTTGAGAAGTGCAGGATATGTTAGCATGCTAAAGGAAGGAGCCAGAATACAAGATTGTATTAGCCATTACCAATACCATACCAACCGTGGGATGCAGTTAGCATGGATTTTGTTTTTGGATTAACAAAAACCCAAAGAGGGAATGATTCCAGTTATTTTGTAGTAGATAGATTTTCCCAGATGGCAGATTTCATTGCTTGTAAGAAGACTAGTGATGCAACACATATAGCTAATCTATATTTTTCAGAAATTGTAATATTACATGGATTGCCTGTAAGTATTGTGTTTGATAGAGATACAAAGTTTGTAGGACATTTCTGGAGAACTCTTTGGAAGAAACTGGGAGCTAACCTCAGTCTTAGTTCAGCATACCATCCTCAAAGAGATGGATAGACTGAAGTAGTAAACATGAGCTTGGGAAACATATTGAGAAGTTTAGTGTAGCAAAATCCTAAGCAGTGGGATTTAGCACTAGCTCAGGTTGAATTTGCTTATAATGATACTCCAAACCAAAGTACTGGAATGAGTCCATTTCATGTTGTTTTGGAATGAATCCAAGAGGAGTGTATGAGCTCAGAAATTTAGGTAAACAGGAGATAAGAAGTGCAAAAGTTGAAGAGTTTGTAGAGCAGATGCAGAGACTACAAGAAGATGTCAAAGGCAGATTGCAGGAAAGTAGCGGAAAATACAAATAGAGGGTAGATATGAAAAGAAGAGAGAAAGAATTCCAAGTGGGAGATTTAGTGATGGTGTATTTGAGAAAAGAAAGATTTTCTGCTAAGACTTACAATAAATTGAAAATGAAAAAGATAGGACCATGTAGAATTAAAAGAAAGTTTTCAAGTAATGCTTATGAAATTGAATTGCCAGAAGGGATTGGGATATCACCTATATTCAATGTTGCAGATTTGTATCCATACAAGGAGACAGAGATAGAGCTACATGAGGAGACTACAAGAGATGAAGTTCAAACTCTGAACTGGGAAGAACAAATTCCAAAGACAGATAAGAAAGTAGTGGAATTTTTTTTGGATAAAAGAGTATCCAAAAGAACCATAGGACAAACTTATTTCCAATATCTAGTCAAATGGAAAGGACAACCAGTAGATGATGCTAGCTGGTTGACAACAACATAATTGTAGAAGTATGGAGTAAGTCCTAAAAGTTTGAAGCACGATTCTTTTCTTTCCCGAGAGTCTGATGTAGGAGAATCCAGACTTAGCCAACAACGTGAAAGTTTGTTCACATGTTGTGGCTAAACAAGTTGAATTTCATTGACTTGATTGGTCAAAATCTAGTTTTACTGAGAGGGTTGGATCTCTCAAGGAATGAGTTGTATTTCATTATTGTAATAGTTAGAAATTGTCTTATTTTAGGTTCAAAGATGAGTTGTTAGCATAGGTGTGTGGTAGAGCTAGAAATTATAGATTTGCTGTTAGATTGATTAAAAATAGAGATTGAGTTGTTAAGCACAGTTAGAGTACTCTTCGATTGATAAAGGAAGGAAAAAATGTAATGAGGGGAGAGAGGATTGAGTGAGCGAGAACAATAGTAGCGTATGGATAGTATTTTGAAGTAGAGGTCTTTTTATATGTTGTAATCGGGCCAAGGCCGAGACTCTGTAACTCTTTTATATTGATAAATTGATTTCATGTGTGATCATACATCTAGCTTGTAGAAACTCCCATTTTGCTTTCATTCTTTGTATTCGGGACAGAGTTGATCATCCCTTTGCTTGTTTATGTTTCACGGCATAAATCGTGGTTTAATAGAAGACAGAGGTCTTTTATATAAATAACATTAGTTGATGCCACTTTAATCCAAACCATTGGATCGCCGATATCGGATCGACGAATTTATTTGACATGGTTTTATTCCTATAGGAAAAAATCCAAGTTACACTAGGAATTAGCGTGAAACACTTAGCAGATCCGAAGTCCAGGCTTGAAATATTATAGACAGAGGCTTTTAAGTTTATCGGGTTTGTGGATCTCAATCGCATCACAAGTTTGTTGGAGAGGAAGGCAGATCCCAAGTCTTCACGAGTTGCCATTAGCGATTGCTGACATATTGCATCGGAACATTTGAGTGGGGCGATAAGGCCTTAATCTGGGGGAAGCAGCGATTGTTGATAGCGATCGGCGCAATAAATCGCATCGGGAATTTTTAAAATGGAGAGCATTACATCAGCGACTTGCGATGATGCAATTTAATCTAGACCGTCGGTTCAGTTAGATCGTGATCTTTGGTGAATCATGAACCTTTCTATTTATAAAGGGGAAAAACATGGTTTTGGCCTTATTGAAGGCATTCTGGTTCTAAAAGAAAAATGCATAATTGTAAAGAAAGGGTGAACCGCGGGGTGATTGTTGAGATTTCTGAAGCCATTGTTTCTGCCTGTGTCAATTGGGAGGGGTTTGGCGGGTCTTCCAAGTTTGTGGCCACCAACCCGATATCTAACTGCCAATAAATATAACTTTGAATGCCACTTGTCTACCAAAATGACCTCGTAGCTGAACCCTTAATTTATTTGTCTTTAGTTTCCTTGCTAGGTTTGTTAAGGGTTGACTAGACAATCTTAGGGTGCCACGTTGTGCCTTATGATTGGGCCATGTGGTGCCCATGGATTGGAGCTCACCGTCAATAATATGAACAATCCAATGCCGCCAAGTGTCACAATATGATTGGCCTGAGTGGGACTATATTGGTGCTGACGATACTATATGTATAGCCACAAGGAGGCCTGTGGGAGCGCCACGTGGTAGGTACACCTGCAAACTTTTTAGTTGTTGGCCCAAAACTTTAGATGGAAATAAATTTCATATATAGTGTCGAATTGAGGTGTCATTCATGCCATTGGATTCAAGATGAAGAGCTATTAATATGAGATAGGTTTCACTAAGGTTCGAGGACTTCGAAAAATTGGCCTTTTGGGATCCTCATGGATCAACTATCTTGCCAAGTTAACTCAAACACCACATCACTCTTGTTTCTTCCACATGAATTAGGTCACTATTGTAGGTAGACTAGAAACTAAGCTAGCAACCTTCCTTTGAATTTGCTTATATTAGAGGAAACAATGTAATATATTTTAACCAAGGAAATAATAAATCATGTGGACTATGTTAATTAAGTGATTTATTGATTTATAGTGATGAGATATTTGACAACGATCTAAAGGGTTTGATCTTAAGTAGTAGTCTAGAGCATATGACAAATATGCCAAATAATTGTTGTATGGCTACAACCACCCTCCAAAATTTTGCCTACGCTTCATTTTGGAGCCGAGCCTACTAAAATATCAATAGCTTGTCTTACACTGCCTAGGTACTTGTGCTTTCATTTGAATTTTATATTTCACTTTATAGCTTGTGTTTTCTTACTTGATTTTCTATCTAACCACAAGTTGATCCTGTGACTTGGTTGCATCTGGTTCTAGCACTACCTTGATAATTTGTGCAATCCTAGAGGGTAACCAACCTTGCTATCAAGAAATGTGCAGTTCAACCTAGCAGTGAGCTTCGACTCCAGAATTGCGCAGAACCATCTAGAAGCTTTTCTTCAGCTGGGAAAATTTGCATAACATGAGAGGGATCTAGAGCCACTCAACCCAAGAATTGCGCAAAATCATTCCCTCAGCTGCTGTTTGGTTTTTGTGTCGGTGAGTGCCCGGTTCTCCCTAGAACTACACAATTTCTCCATGCATGCATGGCAACCTTTCCTGAAAAATAAAAAAGTGAAAAAGCATCCCTAAAAAATAGGGATCTATTTTTAGCAGTTGGAGTTACACTTGAGTTAATTTTAGGAACTGCTGCCACTTGTCACTTTTTCCTAGATTTTTGGTCTTCACGTCATAAACCTTAAATCAATAAAATATATTTAATGGACATTTCCATAAGTCATTTTCACTTTTGGTATTGGAGCTCTCAAATTCCGAGGCATCTAGGAACTTTCTACACAGTCAGCACAATCGACACAACTTTTCCGGGTAAATCTTGCTTTTCTTGTCTTTTGCTATTTTTTTTGTCACTTTTGTTTCCTTGGTTTGTGAGAGTGTTGTTTTTCCCATTTTATTGAATGTATGTTGGTCTTTTGATTTGTTTTAGCTTGTATAATTTTTTTTTTAAGTTTTTCATTGCCTTCCCTAAGCGTTGCATGCATAACCCAGTTTTTGCACTAACGGTCACCATTGTGGTGACTCTCCCCACAAGCTTCGTTGTTCTTTTGTTTGAATGATTCCTACATTTGTTTTGATTGCATGCATCACCTTTCACTCATATCTGCACCAACAATTGTTCACACATTCAAATTTTCTCGTTTCCATGTTGCCCTTGGGCAGATCTGGGCTGCCTTGGCTTGGACCTATCTCTTCCTGGCATGCACTGCGCATTTTTGGAACTCAAGGCTCTGACTTGGCTATAGGAATTACACATAGGCTACTAGTGACTTGCTCCAACTGTGCACCGCGCTGTTCCAGGAGCCAGTCCCAAAGTCTTGCCCACTGGGATTGCGCAATGCGTAGTCCCAGCCAGCATCAAAGCCAGACTGAACTACGCATTACGCAATTCGAGTCATCAAAAAGCCACACTGGACTACACATTACTTAGTTGCAGTCATCATCACCTCTCACTGACAGCTGGGATTGTGCAATGCGCAAATCCAACTGACAGTCCCTCACCTCTGAAAGTCAGAATTGTGCAATCTTGCCCAACAGTTGCCCAATTTGTTGCATGATTGGTCCTTGAAGTACTTTTTGGTTTCAAGCTAACATTTTCTTGTCATGAGTATCCTCTCTATCTCTAGGTACATCAATTGTTGAAAAAATTCTTAGCAGTACATGTAACATGTCTTCCAAGAGAGTTGGATTAAAGGATATTGTAGAGAGTAGTATTGGAGATGTAGTTGAACATATGTCAATGAACTTTCCAGTCTATGCAGACACACAATTGTTCATAGAGAAGGATATGAAGATAACATGGCAGGAAATTAAGGACATATTTGTAGGTAGCTTCAAGGAAGATATGGAAGATCGACAACCCTATGCCAACATCCACAAGTTAGGCTTGCATAAGATTTCATGCAGGTACCCCGCCTTCCTATTTGCGAACATCATTTACTGGATTGTCTCACATACTGATATTGAGACAATGACATTGAGTAGTGCCCATGGAACACAACTTGCTACCTTTAGGACGAAATATTATCATCAACTGTATCACTTACCACAGTCAGTGAACCACATGGATGCACTTTTCTATACTCCCAACAATAATGTGAATGCTAGAGATATCATGAAGCATTGAGTAAAAGAGCCATCAAAGTTCAGGTTGACACCCAATCAAGTCTACAAGACTAAGTCCCTCAGAAAGGAATACCAACTCTTGATCATCTTTGCATGTTGCTTGTATGGTAAAGAGAGCACATAGAGCTTTCTGTAGAATTGGATGGTTGTGTTGGATCAGTTGGAAAATGAAGGAAGGCCATTCAATTGGTTGGATATGTTGGCTCTTCAGCTGAAAGTGCATGTGAATAATGCCCGAAATCTACCTAAGGATGAGAAAGCCATAGTGTATATGTCCACATACTTTCTTGATGCAATCTGTGCCCAACATCAGTTTCCTGGCATGGGTTGGACATGGACACCATCAGAGAATGTTGTGAACATTTATTTCTAGTTTCTTTCTCATTGCAGCTACCAAGGATTCATGGCGAGGCTATCTAACCACTTCACCATCCTAGTTTACAAGATGATCTTTGAGCATGATCCACCTTTCATGTTCGAAGAATCAATGTAGGCATTGCTTAACATTGCAGATTGGTATGCCACACCCGGTGGCACCTTCATCAGGATGTTTGGCAGAGAGAAGCCTCTGCATGTGCTACCTAGGTTTTCCATGGATAAGTTGGTCATGCAATAGGTTTCATATCACATCTCCACAAGGTTATCGACAGGACTGCACAGGAGGAAGAAGGCACCATGGTCTGCTCTTCCTTTGCAGATTGGATTGTATGAGATCCAAAGCTTGAAGGATGCAGATGTTGAGGTCAAGGACTTATAGAAGTTTGAGTTTGGAACTAAGGATTTCAATCCCTATGATCCCTAATGCATATGCAAGAACCACTGTGAAAAGGTGTATTATCCATGGATCCATGGGGCATGTCATTGGCTAGAGGAGGACCCTTGGAGGTATTGTTACAACTCCTCTAAGCTCAATGAACCGATCAACATGGCTATATAATGGAAAGAAGATTTGCAGGAGACAACACCATAGGAAGCAACAACAACAACAACAATGAGCAACAAAATAACGTAGGACAATGGCAAGAGGAATAGTACCAAGAACCTAGAGGCTGAGCAAAGCTACAAGTTTAGAGAAGATCCTCTTGTTGAGAATGTAGCTTTGGAAATAGAGGCAAAGATGTGACAATGTAAAAGGAGAGTACAATGGAGGAAGAGAGAGAAGCAAAGGTTGAAGGATGTAGAGAAGAAGTTACAGGAAATAGAGAAGAAGATGAAAGAAGAGCATGAGCTAAGAAGGAGAGAAAGAGAAGAGAAGTGGAAACAGGAATAGGAAGAAAGGCAAGGTGCAATGACAGAGTAAACTGCGCCTATACAAGTTGAGGAGTCATAGCAACTAGCATATGAAGAAGAGGGTGAGCAGGTGCAGGTTCGAAAACTTGCTCAACAGATTGAGCAAATGGTTGAAACAACAGACATGGGGTTGCAACAAGAGACATAGGACCAAGATACCAGCCTCATGTCGAGAACATCCGAGGTCAAACCTCAGTCTCCACCACCTCCAGACAGAACCAATCTTGAGCGAGCAAGGAGAATTTGTCCTCCTTGATGGTGATCTAATGATGGATGTGTACAATCTATCATTTGATGAGTCACAACAAAGGATTGTACATGCGTGAAGAAATCATATCCCAGACAATCATGC
This sequence comes from Pinus taeda, assembly GCA_000404065.3. Taxonomy (NCBI): domain Eukaryota; kingdom Viridiplantae; phylum Streptophyta; class Pinopsida; order Pinales; family Pinaceae; genus Pinus; species Pinus taeda. The sequence continues at coordinate 4,199 of APFE030763702.1, read as the reverse complement.
ATCATCTGCACACATAGAAGAAAGGGTGATTGTGTCAGATGTTAGAAGACATCCAGCTGCCATGGTTGATGCAACTTCTAAGGGTTATGCATAATCCACGAGTTGAATTGTCGAGTTCTTGTGCTCAGAGAATGATCAAATGGAAAAGGACTTGCAGGAGGTCAGGTAGAGGATAGAACAATCCGCAGGATCCGCTATGGTAGAAATGATAAAATGGATACTTACTGAAGTATTGAATATTGATACCACCATGCAGAATCTTATGACATATTTTTCATTGTGCACAAGGCAGTTTTCCATCTATATGGTTTTCAGCAGAAGTGCATGAAGATTTTTCAAACTCTCAAAGACATACATGCTGCTATTACACATGTACATGAATCGACAATGAGGTACAAGGGAGCCCTGCTTTACTTGCATACGATAATGAAGTTGCATGAAGAGATAGACAAAGCACAGATTCAGATGTTGATCTAGAACTATGATCAGCTCCCTCCACTCACCACTAGCATTGAGGCTTCCTATGTACAATTGTTCAAGAGTCTAGATGTCATAATGTGGACACACATAATCCCTTCAATCATATCCCTCACTCAAGCTATGAAGAAGAACCAAGTCTTCCTGGAGGCCGACAGGTACATGGATCAGTTGATGCGAGAGGCCACCAACGGTGACTTGTACCTGAGCATAGAAAACATGCAGAAGTACATCAGTGGGCCAACCACACTCAGGATAATGTTATGCATGCTTCAAGATGAGTTGGATAGAGGTTCCATAACCATATACCTGAAAGCCATAGAGGCAAGGGTCCATTTCCAGAAAGATATCACCAAACAGTATGGGAGCACCATAGCACAATACCAAGCTTGGTAATAGTTCGTCATTGAAAACCATCAAGAGGATGTTGCCAAGTTGGTTTTCCTCAAGCTTCTGAGTGATGGTGTTTGCCTTATTAGGTTGAATCAAGCCTATTTTGTCCCACATGGGTATATGTGGAAATTGTATTATTATTTGTAAATATATTGTAAGTGAAATTCCAACTGTTATTAGTGGAATGTGAATAGTCACTATGTAATGTAAAGAGTTGTTTGTAAAGGAGTTGAAGAGTCATGGGTGTAGTCAAAGGGTCAAAGAGGAATGTCAAGGGTCACCCCACCCTTTGTTATATATAGAACCTCATAACTCATAGTGTTAGCGCTTGAAATTTCACCTTAGGCTGAAAAAGGCAAACCTCAAGGCAACATCAAACCATTTAGCCTCGTAGCTAGCCCTACGGGGCAGGAGAAGGATCTCTCTGGTCAATCTCAATAAAATCTTCAATGGATGAGATGACCAATAGGGTAACACTGATTTTAGGCTAGTAAACTGATCAAAAGGGTTGATTTGGGGTTTTTAGGGTTTTTGGTGGCAAATTGAGGGGATGGCAATTTTGGGTGCGGGGATTGGACACAGTTTCTGCAGGGGGTTCTTTGGGGCGAGGTAGGAAACAGTATTGATGCCTTTGATTGAGGTGGATGATTAGGAATGACAGGTGAGGACTTAAGGAGAGCAAAAAATAACTTTGAATTCTCCTTAAACAGTAGAAAACATTGAAATTAAACAAACTTAAAAGCAGAGCATGACAATCATCAATTCTTACTTTAACACTTCGTTTGCTTAATGTGCAGAAGGAAAAGAAAGGAAATGATTCACATAACACACTTACAGGTACATATAGAAACAAACCATCAATACATGTAACCACAAGAATCCCAAAAAGGACTGCAAAACCCTGGTCTTCTTTAGCCAAAAATTGCAGAGATACAGTGAAATAATACAATGATAGCTTCTCCCTCAAGAGTCCAACCTTCCAACCCCTGAAAATGACTAGGAAAATACATAATATAGGCAAGCTAACACCTTTCCTTGCCTCTATGGGTCGAGCTCACTATCCTAGGAGCTGTTTCAACCACTTCTAAACTAAGCACTACAAACTAGGCAGTCAAAACAACTTGCCTCTATAAACTTGGAAATCAATTCATTCATTTAATTTTTACCATTTTCATGAATGAATCTTCTAGAAGAGTTACATAAGGGTAAAAGTGTCTAAAAATTACCATAATTACATCAAAGGGAATCATCATTCACCTCAAAAAGTCAAACTGAGTCAAATCTGCGTTTTTTGGGCTGTATAGTGCATTTATGGACAATTCTGCCTGACGGGTCGCGCCCCCCTGCCTGACGGGTCGCGGCCCTTTGGAGACATGTTTGGGGCACTTGAAGGTGGCCAAATTGAGAAAAAGTGGGCTTTTTTGAAAGTTATGTGAGCCTACTTTCCAACCCAACTGGAATTTTTGAATTTGGAGTTCATTTTCCCTGTCAAAAATCAATTCTCCCAAGACAGCTTTCTGCAGTTCAAAAAAGTGGCAGAAAGTCAAATTTTGCATATTTTTTGATTTTCTGGAGGCCCAAAACTTCACCAAATCTCTAGTCCTTTGATGAGCATGTGTAACTTTGCATGACAAATCTGGAAATGCTGAGTTTTTGCAAAATGGAGTTGCCGGGATGAAGGGTCTCACGAGGGGTGAGACCCGTTAATGGAGAAAACCTGTAAATTGCCTAAAAAAAACCAAAATTTACCCAAAATGCTCAAAATTTCTTGGGATTTGTGTTGGGGCTAGGCTATTTAGTGCCTTGGTCCTTGAGTGAAGCCTCGGCCAAGATATGGAGGGGATCGGGCCTTTTCCATCGTTTTAGTGCCTTGGCCAACCTCCTTGGAACATCTTTCATTTTGCCTGCACACACGTGCATCCGCGCCCAATAATGGTTCTTCATGTTTCTCAGCAATTTCTTATCTTGGTTGGCCTTAGCCAACAACCTCTCTAAATGAGCATTGAGCCGGATAAGCATAGCCTCTCAAGAGATAAAATCCTCCCATGGGATACCCTACTGTTTTGATTGTTTGAATGCTGATTTATATGCTTGCAAAATTTAGGAATTCATGGTTCCTTAGCAGCTTGCTGGTGGTTTTGTATAGAGGGTACGTTGATGGGTCGCGTTCACTGCCCAACAGGTCTCACGTGCCTGACGGGTCGCGCTCGCTTGAAGGGTCGCACCCCAGTCTTGACGGGTCGTGCCTTTTGAAGGAGGCTTTTGGAGGCCTTCCCGATGTCAGAATTGGGTACAGGATAGCTCGTTGGAAATTTATTTGAGTCTAATTTCCAAACCAACTGGAATGTTTCAATTTGAAGTTCATTTTCCTTGTCAAAAACCAAATCTCCCAAGACTGGTAAAAAAGTGCCAAATGAGGCTGCCTCACGGAAGAGTGCTGTTGCAGTCAACTTTTGAATGCCTTCCTCAACCCCAAATTGAGCTCATGATAGCTCATTGGAAAGCCCTTTGTGTCTAGTTATCATTTTACCCATCAATCAAATCATTTGGCCAACGAAGCTACGAGTAAACTTGATTTTCCCAAGGTCACTTCAGAGGTGCCCTTGATTCTCCTGAGGCAATGGTATTCTTTGACATTTCTCTCAAACCATGACACCTGTGGAAAAAGTGAAGGAGGATTTTATTCTTTGGCATGTTTTGGACAAAAACCTCTCTTAGTTTTCCCAAATTCATCTTGTATTGCTCTAGCACATCATTTGAGTGCGACTTGTCCCGATGTGTGAAACAAGGAATTTTGTCGAAATGGAGCGAAATGAATGGGATAGGGGGCTTCTAAATTCTTGAGGAAATTTTTGGGAGTGGGGAGGGATGTTGGGGAGCAAGGGAAAGTGGAATCGTAGAGATTGAGTGAGGGGAAAGGGTCCAAAAGGGAAAAACACAGGCCCAACCTAGAAAATTGCCAGGTTGTAGCTAGAAACTAGGGTTTGTGGAAAAATGAGAAATTTGGCAGATCTAAGTGATGAGAAGAATTTGATAAGGTAATTTAAGGATAGGGGAAGGTGTATGGACATCTGGATACAATTTTTGCTGATGATTTAACCGTCCAAGAGAAATTGGCTTCAAAACCCTAGGAGAGGGAAATGAACTTGCCAAGGCACAACTGAAGCATGAACAAGATGTAAAATGACTCATTAGACACTGACATGATAATGACAACCCTATGAATGATGATAGACTCAGCTGAATAGTGACGTAGATTGGCATTTGGGCAACTTTGAAAAGAGTGAGAGCAAACCCTAGACCTAATGCCTAGTGACCAAATTTTGCTT
>APFE030763701.1:227465-255806 GCA_000404065.3 Pinus taeda | reverse complement strand
TTTTTAGCCTGGCAGTCTAAAAAGAGACTCCGCCCATATGTCTAAAAATAGAGGTCCATCTATTTTTACCAACATGACCAATCATCCACAAATAGCATCCTGCAACTCATAGACCATGATCCATAGACCATGATCCATATGTCTAAAAATAGCCTTTGCGCCAAAAATAGCCTGCGGGCACACTTAGTGAAGGCGACTTCTTTTCACTAAGCTCCATCATCTTGTTGCATTTTCAACAACAAAACTACGAAAACCACATACTGTGAGCATTAAGAATGGCACGTAAATTGAGCTTCAATTCCTCGCTCAGACCAAAACATTTGCAAAGCCAAGAAGAGAACAAAAACCACCATAAGATTCCACATGCCTCTATTCTGAAGATTAAGAAAATTGCCAACATCCCTGAAGTAAGTTTGATAAAAAGCAAACAAATACTTTGATACCAGCTACACTAGATAATAGGTAGATCTTGAGAACTGTCTACTAGTGGATCAGTGGGGTCAGGAGGACTAGTGAGATCTTGAGCATTGTCTACTGGTGGATCAATGGGGTCATGGGGATCAGTGAGATCTTGAGCATTGTCTATTGGTGGATCAATGGGGTCAAGAGGATCAATGAGATCTCTTGAGACTGAATTTGGCACCAAAAAACCTTCAATCCAACTCAAACGAGAGTCAATATTTCCTAGGTAGAGCCTATGATTCCTTAACATGCATTTAATGTTCTCCAACCTAGAACAAACATTACAATTTTCAACTTGTTTGTCTTTAAAAATTAAGTGTAGCAATGTGTCCATTTTTTGGTGGAGAGACAAAGAGTGTAGGAAATGGAGTCTTTGCTTCTGGAATCTACTCGAATTCGGAACCCATTTCAAACTGTCTCCAACAATATCTAAATTAGAATGATAAGGGTGATCCCCCTGATTCTTTTGACTCCAACAACATAATCTCTCTCCTCACTCCAAGAGGGACAACGTAAAAATAATTGCCTTAGAGTTGTAGGCCAAGGGTTGAATTCATTTGAATCTGACACTTATATGTTTTGGTATAAGTTTTGGTGATGTTGTTATATGTACATATGTATATGGATGTAAATATCACCACGAGCTAAGTTATAAATCTCTAATAAGTGGTATGGGTGTCGTGTTATTATGGTCTTTATCTTGTCATGTTGTCATGATGTTTTGCTTTTGAGCAGGTCTTCCATTGTAAATATTGCATTGAGCTAAGTTATAAAGCTCCATGGGCAATATGTTTGCTTTTCAGCGGTTTTGTTGAGGTCATGGTGTGGTTTAACACTGAGGACAGTGTTCCCCAAGGGGGGGGCTTCTGTAACAACCATGGTGAAAAGTTCATGTAATAAAAGTTAATAAAGACAAAATAAGACCACGGTTAAGGGACACTTATTCCAAGCTGAATGTTGGGCAAAGATATCCTAGTAGGCATCACTGGATGTATGTTTTGGCTAAGGAAAGTTGGCAAAGGCTAAGACAAAGGCATTAAAAGGCAAAAAGGCATTTTGGGCACATTTATTTATGAAAATAAAGGAAATTAGGAGAAAAGTAAGGTGAAAGGTCACAAGTTGCAGGTGAGGAGGGAATTGAAGGAAAATAATGGAAAATGAAAAAAAATGGAGACCTCATTTATAAAAAGGCTTATGAGGATCAGTTGGTAACCTTTTGTTAGTTCAAGTTTGGAGCTCTCTCATTACTCTCTCTCTCTCTCTCACTCTTGGTCACTTAGAGTTTTCTTGGAGCACTCTAGCTTTGGATCGAGGAAGGAAAGCAAGATCAAGCAGCTTCAACATGAATACTTGCAGGTAACCTTTTGCATGTGTGATTTCCTAATTGGTTTGGACATGCATGGCTTTGTATGTTGGTATATGGTTCTCTTGTTGTCGGTGCATGGTTTTGCTAGGTTATGACAATGGTTTTTAGCCTAACCTTGCCTTTTTTCGGATGCCATGGTATGTTGGGATGTTTATATTGCTTTTGAGCTTTGGTTTGCAGGATGGATTTCAGAATCCGGAGCAGAGGTGGTCTCAAGTTTCATTCCTAAAGGCCTATGAATCCCTTGATCGATTTTGGTGGGATACATGGTAAAGCCTGAGGGAGAAGTCTTGGTTTAAGGTCTAGTGGTCCGAGTTTGGATTGCGATAAAGCCCGAGAGACTGGTCTCAATTTAGGGCCTAGTGATTCGAGATTGGATTGCGGTAAAACCTGAGAGACAAGGAGATGGAAAATTCCTCAAGGATAATGATGGATTCTGGATGGAATTCCAAGTTTAGTTTGGTTATGATCGAAGCACCGGGTTTGGCGTGATCATAGTTTGGTGAGGGTGGAGGTGGTTTAACCTCTGGATTCCCTTGGTTGTTCTTGGATTGCTTGTTCTATAAGATCCCACATTCATGCTTGGAATATGGCATGGGGGTGACTGGTTGAAAGAGAGATTTGGTTCGACCATGTCTATGGTCAGGTGGTACATGGAAGTCCTGAACCTGGTCAGATTTGTCTATGATTAATAAAAGCCACGTTCTCTTACTTTTACACTGTTTTATATGTGGATTTAATGGTTGTCATATCTATGATATTTATATGGTTTTATGCTGGTTACAAGCATGGTTATATCACTGGTTCATGTCATGGTTATTTCATGTGTTTACTTGTACTTGTTAAATGGATGGATGCAAGACTTGATTGATGTTATAACACTTCATTGGAGAAGGTGGCGATCCTTTTGGTTATGTTTCATTAGTTCTTTCAGTCATTCATGCTCTGTCTTGTATCCTAGACCTATACGTTGCATTGATGCCAAGTGTTTGCCATAATGTCAATCCCAGTTGGGGATGCTTGGGCCTAGTCCCGAGGTTGAATTTTGATTTGTTTATATTTTCATCATATCTTTGATAGATTTTGGAGGTTGTAACAAGTTCTGGGCAGAGACTGAGATTCTGGGCTAGAAAAGTGGCTCAAATCTCGAGGATGTTGGCATAGGTCTGTTGACAAGAGTCCAGGGACGCTGACACATAGGCCTATGAGAGCGACTTTAGGTTCTAGATGCCATCATGCCTATAACACGAGAGCAACGAGGGGTTAAAAGGCTTAAAAACATCAGTGGGACTTAAGGACAGGATGTCTAAGTGGCTGACATGTCTCCTGAGGGTGTTGTTGTTGTTGATGTGGATGGGTTTGTTTGACATGTTCCGTCAGTCTCACTTCCTTAAGGTCACCAAGGAGGTTGAATCCCTTATAGTGACCTCTCTCGTCGCATGTTTACCCCGACTGGTTGGTTGCTTGGGTAGACCTAGGAGGAGGGGGTGTTACAATATACCTCCTCTTCTACTTACCATTCTCTGATGAGGAGGCATAATTGCAAAAACAAGGGAACAATGCAGGCAACCACTGATAGAACCATGACCAAAGTAACAATCAAATGAACAAACCACCGCCCCTTCAATCCTAGACCGAAAACTACCAAGTCATCCCCTAAGTTCCAAACCAAAAGTCCAAATTCAAGCAAATTTTGGAATTCGCCGCACAATATAGACACAATACATCTAACAAACTGAAGCCATACCAAATCCAACTCTTGGAAGTTCTAGATGCCCACACCAACAACACTTACTCTCCCCTTGCTAAAATGAGATAACACCAACAACAATGCAAAAACTAGATTGCCTAAACAACTTAGGTCTAGAATTGACTGATTGATGCCCCAAATCACAAACCTAGAGTATACCAACAAGGAAAACAAGAGAGGTATGAGCAAAACCTTATGATGTACCAAAGCTCGATAACCAATAATAAATTCCCTCAATTTTAATACCACAATGAAATGTAACCAGGATACTAACACCCAAATGTAAGAATTGTATATGGATAAGAGCTATCTTGGGAATTGCTATCTAGAAAGGGCGAAATTGACCAGATGGCCACCAACTCAAAGATAGGCCCAACCTCTATAACGTACAAATAAAGAACGACAAGCATCAACTCCACAAACTCTCAAGACTAGGCGAAAGCGACCATAATACCAGACCCTCACTAGCAAGTCGAAACTCAATAACATAAAATCAAAGGACTTGTTCTTAGATGACAACATGTGAAGGAGGATGAGGAATGACTCTCACCTCCATTCCCATTATGAACATACCTCCACCACCCTGGTACAATAACCATGTATTTATAATGATGCGACATCGGGTGCCCTCTCCATTTTTTCTCATCGGTTCGATGCCATGCCATGCTGAGGAAGGCACAAGTGTAATGGGCGCACGACATCCAATGGCACACTATTCCCTTCACCGTTCGCACCCCCATTGAGGATATTTGAGAAAAACAATTACTTTCAAACTTTTTTTTATATAGTGAGAAATCTATCATAACCAAGTTGTCAAATCAATAGTGAGACATCTATCACTAGGTGTTATTCACAAAGGTAGACTAACTCATCACTATTATTTAAAGAAAATCATGCCATGTGAAATTACCTATTGATGGTTCATAAAAAGGTAGACTTTCGCTCTTGCTAAATGCCTTTAGGCCTTGAGCTTGTTAGTATATTTCCTTACCTCCTAAAAAAATAAACTTTTAGCCAACCAAAAATAGTTTTAAGAGATACAACAACCCCGATTTACTTTTCAAACTTATTAACAAATCTTAATCCATTCTCTAATAATTTTTTAACCTAAAAATATAATAATCTGTAAAATATATACAAATTCCTCTAATTACGATATCGAAATTACCCACATATACGATTATAATAACAATATCGCTAATTGTGCCGTTGCAAGATTATCGGAAACATTAATAGAAAATAAAATAATAGACAAAATTGAATTTTAATCGAAGAGTGCAGATTAGATCTTGGTTTATGATATGATAGCTAATTATTCAATCGCTGCAGGAGCCCACTCACAACAAAACGAAAAGTACCGATGGCATTTGTGTCGAGCCGTGGATCTCCAGTGTTTTCACTGAGCAACCCACAAGCAAATTGAGACACAACCCTATCTCAATCCGTAACACCACAGCTCTACACTGGTTATGACTGGCAATGGCACTCCTCAAGTTCGCTCCTTGCCATGGACTTGGCTTTCTGCACAACTTTTCTGATGGAGATAACATTGCAAGGAGACCGGATTCAATATTTCATCTTCCCCGCATCAGCAGCAGAAGTAAAGGGAGGAGAAGGAGCTTGTCGGGCGGACAACTGAGATGCAGTGCAAGCAAATGGGCAGACAGGCTTTTTTCGGATTTCAATGACCCAACTGACTCGAGCTCTGTTGTTACATTGGCCCCTGAGAGACAATTTACTCTCCCAATTGACTTCTACCAAGTATACCCACGTATTATTTATTTTTTTCTTCCGTTTCACCATCTTGGATAAGTCTATTGGAGTATTTATCTACAGGGTAATTTGAATGGTTTCGCAGGTATTAGGAGCCGAGACCCATTTCTTGGGGGATGGTATAAAGAGAGCTTACGAGGCAAGAGTTCGTAAGGTTCCCCATGAATGCTACAGCGACGAAGCTCTCACGGGTCGCAGGCAGATTCTGCACAGTGCTTGTGACACGCTGGCAAATCCTCGTTCAAGAGGAGATTACAACCAAGGGCTCATTGAAAATGAGGCTGAAACCTTGATGAGGGAGGTTCCCTGGAACAAGGTAATTATAGTTTGTTCTAAACTTTCATTTCAAATTTCGTAGTATTGGCTTGTGGGGTTTATGGCTTTTTTATGTTCAAGCCGGCCTATAGTTTTCATTTCATATTTCATGGTTTTGGCTTGTGAGGTTTATGGATTTTTATGTTCAAGCCCTCTTATACTTTTATAAAGAAAGAAATGCTAGCCAACATTTGTTGAGAGAATTGGTGATGGTACATATGGGTCTCAATATATTTTGATTTCTATGTCAATGAAAATGTTCACATCAGTAGCCTTTTACTAACGCAATGATTGTTTACCAAATAGATGCCATCGTACTCACTTTTCTGTGTGTGGTGGAAAATCCTGAAAAGTGAGGGTTCTTTCCGCTTGATGTCATAATTATACAGTAAGTAGAACACATATAAACACAGGCCTGATTTGTAATTATACTAACTACAACACATATAAACACAGGTATGCGTTAATTCCATTGATATATATCTATTCATTTGTTATGGAGCCAATGGCTGGGATTCCATTGAGCAAAAGCAAAAAGAGACATATACAGTAACATTCATGGCCATTAATGGGACCATCTATCTTTCTCTACCTTTCTCTACACATATATAGTGGCAATATGCGATTTCTGTTTGGTCTACATATATGCAGCTGAAGACTGAAGGCTCCTTCAGCTTGATGTCATAATTATACAATAGCTAGAAGACATGTAAACACAGGTCTGATTTTCACAGATATGCATCAATTTCGTTACAATGCCGTATTTTCACAGGTACAATCTTCAGCTTGATGTCATAATTATACAATAGCTAGAAGACATGTAAACACAGGTCTGATTTTCACAGATATGCATCAATTTCGTTACAATGCCGTATTTTCACAGGTACAATGCTGTATATTCCATATGAGGAATATACATATATTTTCAATACTGTCAATATAATACTGTCACTTGCGGGAATTGAACCTGGGCGGGGAGAATTCCATTCCTTCCTCCCGACCACCTGGGCTAATCCCAATGGACATATATATGTATTTGATATGGAGCCAATGGCTGGAATTCCATTGAACAAAAGCAAAAAGAGACATATGCAGTAGCAATTTATGGCCATTAATGGCTATCTATCTTTCACTACCCATCTTTATATATATACAGTAGCATTCTTGGCCATTAATGGAACTATATATCTTTCTCTACCTATCTTTAGGTATGTACAGTCGCAATACGTGATTTCTGTTAGTTCTACATATATACAGTAGTGGTATGTGAATTCCGTTTTGTTTCATGTCGTTGCCATTCTCTGCACTGTGTTGCGCCAATGCCCAGAATTCCATTGAACAAAGCAAAAGGAGACATATACAGTAGCATTCATTGCTGTTAATGGGACTGTCTATCTTTCTCTATCGTTTCCTACATATTTACATTATCGATATGTGATTTTCTGGTTCATTTTGTGTTTTGGCTGTTCTCTGCTCTGTATTGTGCCAAAGCTTGGGATTCCATTGAACAAAACCTAGAAGCAAAAGGAGGCATAATGAGACAATCTATCTTTCTTAGCATTCATGATTGTTAATGAGACCATCTATCTTTCTTTACCTTGCTGTACATATATACAGTAGCAATATGTGATTTTCTGTTTGGTTATATGTCGTGGCTATTCTCTGCTGTGTTGTCTATCCCAGCAGAAGGCCAAGAGTAGTGATGTTACAGCCGCAGTAATCCAACCTGTTAAATCCAGGTTACATTGATCATCATGCACATGTGTATTTTGAGACCGGCCTCCCCTTGCTACCTACCTGATAAACACATGAATACTCTTTTTAGAGTCATGTCATTGTTGGGGCAGTTGATCTACCCCCTATCTCTAATTGTAATATTCATCTATTGGAAAAACCAATAAGCTGTGGTGTGGATTCTGTTAAATTGATATTCTTTCCAACCCGGTGAAAGTGGTCTTGTACTGAACACTGGAATTATTGTGTTTCGTAGATTTTTTTGATTTACTTTGTTTGTTTTTTTCTTTAATCTTCGTTTTGCTTCTGGTTTAGCAATGGAAATGTGTACACTCGATGGATGTTTCCACTATGTCTCACCTAAATAATAATTCACCTGCTACCATATGGTGGTTTACTGGCATTGCAGACCAGGTTAGCAGTTCTATTGGTAGCTCTTTGCTAAATCTGTCTTAAAGTTGGCAACAAGTGCAAGAGTAGGTTGTTTTATAAAGTTCTACAGGTACCAAAAGCTTTGCCAATTTCGAAGCTGGCTTTGTGGTGCAAGCCCCCAAGGTGATGTGATAGCATCCTCTCTCACTGTGGTACTAATGATGCTTAGAGGTGCCTGTGCACTTTGTAGGATCCCTTCCTTGCGATCTTTGTTTTTGTGATGCCTTCTTAGTTGAAAGTTTACTAAAAAACAAAGTGTCATATTCCTTGTTGAAGATTTTGGTTTTCACATTAATATGACTGCTTATTGGTAACTTCAAAATTGTGAATGCTATCACCTGAAAGTTACATGAACAAATCTGAGAAGTCACTTTCACAGAAAATTCAGCTAGCTCCAATTCACTCAGAAAGTGATTATACATCCTTCCCTGATTCACTTATATCCTAAAATATTTATGTGAAACTTTGAAAGGCCAAAAAGTAGTAATTAGAACCATTCTGTTGTCAACATATGATTATGCATGTTTTAAGGTTTTACATCCGTTGGCAGGTTCCTGGAGCACTGTGCCTGCTTCAAGAAGTTGGAGAAGTGGAAGTTGTTATTCAGGCCGGACAAAGACTTTTGCAAGATCAGTTACCCAAATCCTTCAAACGGGATGTCATGTTGGCAATGGCTTTGTCTTATGTGGATATTTCTCGGGAAGCTATGGCTGAATCATCACCAGATATTATCAAGAGTTGCGAAGCACTTGAAAGAGCATTGCAGATTTTACAGGTAGGGTGGATTATGTGTTGCATTTTAAAGCGGCTAGAATTTTAATGAAATGATTGGATTGTTAAAAATACACTGTTTTCTTTGTATTATGGTTTTTCTCATTTGAATCCATCTTTTAGATACATACCTGTCTGCTGGACAATACCACCTATATGATCATGGGTTTTTTTAGATGACAATATAATTATGCTGAAGTACTTCTGTACTAATAATTTAAGGGTGAGAGACAGCAACAGTTTCTTACAACTTATTTCCCTTTAGATTTTCAACATGGACATTCCATACAAACCTAAACTTTGATGGCAGAGTGTGTCTATCTGAAGTCATGGTCCCAGTCACCTAAGAAGATTGGTCGCCAACAACTCAACAATTTATCATCGTGTATTTTCTCTGACTTTTCATTTACCTTAGAGCTTTGAGATTTATCAAATATTAAGATCTCTAAGCTTTAGCCTTCCACTGTTTTGCCACACTTATTTCTCAGTTCAGCCCAAACGTGAGGAAATAGACAGATTTCTTTTTTATGATTTTGAATATTGATCTCATTATTTAGTAACAATTACAAATATGGCACAGTAACATCAGTATGGTATGGAAGCACATCCATATCAACTGATGTTAAGACAAACATCTTTTAGAAGGATATACATGTAATTATGAAAAGATCCCCAAAGATTGGAAGGGTTTGAAATCACTAGGCTGACTAAACAGAGAAGCATTGAACATGGATGTAACAAGACAGATGGGTGCATGGTGGGGGGGGGGGGGCATTATCTTTTGTGCAAGCACCCCAACCATCATCATGCTTATTCGGGGAATGGCTATAGCAAAGGTAGGGTACTTCATATTGTTAGAATCTGTTTATTTGGTGGCCTTGCTAATATATTGTAAGTTTTCTTGTGCTCCCACACATTTTGTTTAATATCTCTAGAGGACCCCTAGCTTAGAGGAATTCTACAGACAAGGCAAGTAGCAGTTGAATATTTGGCTGTTTGGGAGGATCAAGTGCTATTTGTACTTTTCTGCTTGGTTTGGGACTTGCATAATACAGTTAGTGAAGATAACTTGGTTGCCAATGACAAGTAGAAGAAACTCGTAATTGGGTTTACCAATATCCATATTTTCCTTCACAAAATGAAATAGCATTGCCACTGTAAGCTGTTGCCATGCCGTCTTGCCAGACAAAGGGCCAAGTTCAGTGAAGAAGGCAGAGACCTGACTTAATTTAAACACCATTGCATACAAGTTATGCTTGTTTGCTTAAATTCAGATTGTCTTTGATCTAGGATACCATTATTAGATTTAGATAATGGACCCTTCCCGATATGGCATATGATGGGGGCTAAGCCTACCTTAGAAATTTGGAACAATGGCTAAGATTGGTGAAGTTACAAATAGAATTAAGGTCTTCTTAAGCTTAATAGGGCCTTGCTAGAGTTTCTCAAATCTCTCAAGCCATAGAAAGGTAGACCTAACTTATTCAACAAAATTGTTACTTTTTTCTTCTTGGTAAGGAGGTATGGTTGTTTGCAAGGAATATTTCAAAAGTTTCTCAACTATTTTAATTCCCATTCTTCTACTGATAGCAAGAGTGAAAAATGCTCGATTTATGGAGAAAACATAAAACACAAATCTTTGGACTATAGAGATAGCCCTCTTGTCAATATTGAAGAGTTTTTGTGAGCTTGTTTGAATTTAACCATTTGAGAATCAACATTATACAACTCAATTGTTTCCTTTTAAATATTTCTTGAAATGTCTCAAGGCATCAAGTGATGTGATCCTCCACAGAGATTTTCCTTTTTAGGTGAGGATAATGTGTACTGGGAGAGGTGTTAGTGGACCAACCTTCAAGTATTTGAAAGCTTTCCTTAGTTGTGTTGAATATTCCATGGTAAACAGATTCTGCACTGTAAAATAATTCCTAGAGAAAACTAAACAACCTAAACTAAAAAGACATCTCAAAACAGCTCTCTGCAATAAATGCGGAAAACAAATAACAAAACTCAATAGTTGACTGTCAAACCTGTCACTATTTTTCGTTTATTCTGAACATGGAAAAGTAAACCAGTGAACTTAAAACTCTGTATAAGTAAGTAAATTTGTTAATGTCCAAAAAATGACCACAACAGTAGGTCAATGGGACTGAAGAAGAGTACAGTCAGTATGACTACAATGTGGGAGTGCAAGCACATCTCCTAGAAAAGTGGTAAAAATAACATATAGAGAGAAAGAAACCAGTGGTAGTGCTGCCGCGACTTGTACGTAAAATCCATGGTATAATTAAAAATACTCAATAGTTGCAGCACGGTAAAAAATAGTAATCAGTGGCCTGTCCAAAGAGAATAAGTGAGATGGAAAAATCTGGCGATGGAGCTAAGAATGTTAGGGGCTCATGAGTCTGATGGCTGATGGTGAGGGAACCGGACCAAGTACAGGTTTGCTGTCGAAGTTCCATGAAACCAGCGGTGGATTGGGCTGTATGATCTTGGGGGGGGATATATGAAGGAGGGATACTCCTAGCATTTGAGGATGAAAGGAAAAAACTCTGAATAGATCTCTGGCCACTCCTATAGGACTGGGAGGTAGTTGGACTTTTCCAAGGTGCCCTTTCTGATTTGTTTTTGAGTTGGTCCCTTTGGTGCTTTGAGAATCTGCAAACTGATGTATGGTTCGGTATCGTTGAATTGGACTCAATGGTATTTGTCGATCTCTAGGAGGGGAAGGCTAAGAAGAGACTTGAGATCTCACCCTTCTAATATCTGGAGCGTTCTGAACCTATGTCCATCGCTTGTGGCACTGGTTTGACGAATCCACATAAAAGTATGAGGTAATTCTCCTGGCCATCTCGGGGCAGGGCATGGTGTGTAGGTACTGAGATTTGTGGCTGAAAATCTCCTTGATGAAGAGTGCTAAGCATCATTGATCTTGGTACATGAAGAAGGTAGAGAGGGAGCCTCTTGAATCTTGATATAGACAATGATAGCATCCTTTGATCTCATAGTGTAGGGGGCACCTAAAAATGAGGTGCATCTTTGTCTCTGGTTCTTGTAGGTGGTATAATTGGCAAATCCTATCTTGCTGTGGTATATGGTGGTCCGTCTCTATTTAGAGTCTATGAGAACCAACACAGAACTGTTCCAACTGGATCCTCAACGAGTGCATCTAATCTCGGTGTGTGTAAGGGGGGAAAACTACAATGCCATCTTGTGGCTCCAAGAAGTTCTCTAGGTAGGACATTTTCGGGCCCAAGCTCATTGAAGGCGAGGTCCAAGCGGTCTGAATGAGGTCCAAGCAGTCTGAATGTACAATCTGTAGATATCCTCTCTAATGGCCTAGTTTAGTACCTGCTGGGTTGGTAAGAGATGGCTCAATGCATTAGGGGAGACACTGAATGGGGGAAGGTGCTCTGGGGAGATAGTTAGTGATTGGAGAAGTTGAGATGCCATTGAGAACCAACCTCAATCATGTCCTGACAAGGGGGGATTTGAGGCAAGAGCCTCCAATGAGCAAAGAGAAAGATAGGGAAACCTATCCCTCCCAGTGTTTGGGTCTCTGAAAGCACTGACTCTATGAAGGAACAAAACCAAACAGAAAATGATCTCGAGGCAATATGTGTGGACACCGAACTTTGCTTGAATAATGGGGTTGTGGAATTATCTACTTACAGTGGATGATGCATTTAAGAAGCATGGTTTAGACTCTCTCTAGGATGGTCCAATTTGTGTGCAACAAGCTCGGTCCCCAAACTTCAGAGCCATAGAGAACTGTGGGCCTAATAAGTACCTCCATGAGGTGAAGTTTGGATCAGATACCTTGAAACTAACTTCGATAACATTGTCTCCCAATGAGGGTTAGGGAACCATATCCTTTACTGAGCTGGGGCTGGAGCGCCGGTCGCATATCAAAACGAGGTCCTATGAACTGTATCCCCAAGTAGGTGTAAGTTGTGGTGATCTCAATCTCAAAGCCTTGATAGTGGAAGTGTAAGTCTGTATGAGATCTCTTCAATGCATTGAAGACCAAAACCTTGGTTTTACACAGGTTGACTGTCAAATTTCAATTGTTGAAGATCACAGATTTTGGACAGTGCATCGATCTATCTTTGTAGTCCCTTATGAGAAGAAGGCAACAAGACCAAGTCATTGGCAAAAATGAGGAGCGAAATCAACACTTGCTGTAGAAGACAACCATCCCCTTCTTGGATGTGCTCATGTAGGAAAGACTCCAGGTCATTAATATAAATCCCGAAGTAGGTTAGTGAGAGGGGGCATCCTGCTTGACTTTGATGGTGTTATTTTCTGTAGCATTGGAGGCGTTCTAGTGTCAACTTTGTGGAGAGGCTAAAACACAGGAGTTCTCCATAACCCATAAATCGTTTATGGAAATTCCACCTAGAAGTGTCTCAATTAGATTATTATCCTATTTTTAATTATTTCTTAAGTCTAAACTTAGGAAAAGGGGTTAATTAATCAGAATTAATTGAGATAAGGTGTGAATCATCTAGAAACTCACGCAGATCGACATGGAATTAATCTAGGCCCTTGATTAAGTTTTAATCTTGGCCGTTGGAGGTATAACAAAAGATTATAAGAAGAAGTCGATGGGTAGATGGAGAACACACTTGGGAGAACCACAAAGAGTTCTATTTCCTTGGAGAGTTTGATTTTTTAAGGATTTTTTCAAAGAGCCAACAGTGTTGGAAGAGTCGAGCTTTAGTAGGAAAGCAGAGAAAAAGAGGGGTAGAGACAGTGAGGTCAGAGTAAGTTTTCTAGATCCGGTGAAGTGCATTATAGAGAAAGGCCGAAATTACTCCAGGAAGATGCACAGAGGCATCATTGGGTAGTTTGATTTGTTGAGGAAAGAAGATGTTTTCAGTTTCAGAGGTCGGGCAGAGGTTCCAGAGTGTCGGAGAAGCTTTTTTCGAGTTAGCAGCAGGCAAGATGACTTGATTAGCAGTCGATTCGAGTAGCATGTGTGGCAGGCAGCTTCAGGTTGACACAAAGCCTGTGCAAACTAGTTGAACGACGTGTAGTAGTAGTTAAGTGACAGGATTGCTTGGAGTGAGGGTAATTTACCTCAAATTATTTTTTGCCAATATTTTATCTGCAGGATAGCTATTATTCGACATCCAGATTGTACTAAGATAATTTCACTGCTGCATAATAATATAAAACCCTCAGTTGCTGCACCGGTTTTCCCAAGTTGGGTTTTTTCGGGGACTTTTGTCCAAAAATAGTTGTGTTAATTTTGATGTGTGTGTGCTAGAATATTTCTCAGTGTCTAGTTTATCTTCTGCATAATTTAATTTGGTGAAAATTGCAGTAGAGAATTATTCGTTGTTTGTGTGGGCAAATAAATTGTTAAGTCAATTAAGTGGCGGGATTGCTCGGATTGAGGGTAATTTCCCTCAAATTATTTTTGCCAATATTTTCTCTGCAGGATAGCCAGTGTACGACATCTAGATTGTATTAAGATAATTTCACTGCTGTATAATAATATAAAACCCTCAACGGTTGCACTGATTTTCCCAAGTTGGGTTTTTTTCGGGGACTTTTGTCAAAAAATAGCTGTGTTAATTTTGATGTGTGTATGCTAGAATATTTCTCAGTTTCCAGTTTATCTTCTGTAGAATTCAATTTGGTCAAAATTGTAGTAGAGAATTATTTGTTGTTTGTGTGGGCAAATAAATTGTTAAATTAATTAACAATTAGGAGAATAATTTCCAGTTGCTGCAATAGAAGTTGAAATTTTCACATGGTTTCAGAGCGAGGTTTGGATCAGTAGCTCAGAGACGAAGAGGGAGAAATTCTTTGTTTAGAGGGAGCAACAACACAATTTTTGAAGGGACTACGCAGACCCTAGTCAGGCAGTATGAGTGGTAGAGCAGAAATTCGACTTCAGTTGCGACAGGCAGGAATAATTTGATTCGCTCAGAGGGGCTTCATGAGTGAGCATTGGAGAAGACGAAGGAGCCTAAACATCTTTTAATAATGCTGACTTATTCAATTAACCACCACTGTTTGGTTATCTTAAGCCCTAATAAAAGGAGGCCCTTGCCTTATGGATGTGGTCATTTATTCTTAAATGAATGTAGGATGCGTCTCATAGGTACACAATACTTGTGATGCCTTCCTTAAGTAAATTGCTCCATAAAATATACTATAGAATGTTCACGCTTGATGTCTAATGCCCAACAACCATTGAAAGTATTCCATTTCACCACCCCTTGGGGTTTTAGCCTAGAAACTGGGGTCATCAAATTCAGGCTTAAATATCTCTCAAACTAGAAGGCCACTCGGGGCATGTCACATACCACTGGAAACATCTTGACAAGGAGAATCTAATGACGAGGATCTCCAAGGTAAACTCCATGATTTTCTACTTTGAAAACCTCTAACAAGTTCAGGGTATGCCCTTAATCTAGGCAACCCAAACCTAGAACTTAGGGTTTTTAACCATCCAACAATGGAACTTTCAACTTGATGTAATCTAGACAAATATAAGAAGCATTCATTAACTGTTTGACATCAATGATTGATGTTTTATTCGAATTCAAACCCTAGGGTTGACATCAATGATAACACCATCCAACACTTTTGGCACATTTTTAAAGAATTTTGCCACAATTTTTGAAGTTATTTTTGGCATCATTCTTGTAGAAGTTTGGAGCATATCTTGAAGTTATTCTTGTAGAAGTTTGGAGCAAATATTGAAGTTATTCTTGTAGAGGTTTGGAGCATATGTTGAAGTTATTCTTGTAGAAGTTTGGAGCATATCTTGAAGTTATTGTTGTAGCAGTTTGGAGCAGATCTTGAAGTCATTCTTGTAGAAGTTTGGAGCAGACCATGATGTCATCCTTGTAGAAGTCTTGAAGCAGATTCAAGTTACCTTTTGAGGCAGATCAATAGTATTTTCTGAGGCAAAGATTCTGAGGGAGATCTGAGCTACTAAAAGCACAATCTGAGGTCTGTTTTAAGGCATATTTGAAGCAGCTGATTGAAGGGTGGAGCTAGGGAAGGAAGTTGTAGCTTCCTTTAGGAGGTTGCCGCCTCCTTCCAATGGACGCTGGTAAACCAAGGCTTGTAGCTCCTTTTGGTAGTGGCTGGTAAATATCTTGGGGTTG
The DNA here is from genome assembly GCA_000404065.3 of Pinus taeda. Taxonomy (NCBI): domain Eukaryota; kingdom Viridiplantae; phylum Streptophyta; class Pinopsida; order Pinales; family Pinaceae; genus Pinus; species Pinus taeda. The sequence goes on along the minus strand of APFE030763701.1, from coordinate 240,073 downwards.
TAGTCCTTATAGTTGTAGTTGGTAAATGGGAAGTTGTAGCTTCCCTTGTAACATAAATATATTATTCATATATATCTTGTGTTCATTTGGTGTGATGTTATTGGTTAATGGTTTTGATACTAAAGTGTAAGAAAAAGTGAAACACTGATTCACCCAAGAAAAAGTGAAATACTGATTCAGCTTGTTGAAGGATGTAACTAGTGTCGGTCTTCATAATTGTATTTATCAAAAGAAAGAAAAAGAAATTTATTTATAAAAGAAAATTATTTATTAAGCATGGGTTTCATGCTTTATTATTTTGATTTTAGGTCAAAGCCTCCATTTTAGGCTTCTAGGGTTTATGTCATAAGTCCTAGTCCATGTCATCATGTAATAAACCCTTCTTGGGCTTTATTTGTCAAGAAAGAAAATTATTATAATGTAAAATGAGTCAAATAACTCCTCCACCAAGTCGGCCTCATTAAGGACAAGTCGGCCTCAACAGAAGCCTCAAACCACTATATATAGGCAACAACTCGACCTCATTTGGAGCACAAGACAAGCAAGTCCGATTTGCAGTTGCAAGAGGAGAAGAAGGAGAAAGTCCCAACAAAGAAGAAGGAAACCTCTTTCAAGCAAAAGGAAGTCGAATTTCTCTCTCTATTGCCACACACGTGAAGTTTTTGGGTTGCAGAAGGGCCGAAAATTTCAAAATTGCAGGGAGGCCGAAAGTTTGGAAGTTGGAGGGCCGAAATTCTGTGTAGCATCGGGATTGAAGTTGGTTGGCGAGAGTAGACTACTGAAGTTTGCATTATCATATTGGAAGGCTGACTTGGTGGAGTGAGGAAGGTCTTTTGGTCTAGTGAAAGGTCTTGGTCTGTCTTAATTTGATTTGAATCTATTAGTGGAAGAGTTTGACTTGGTTTACCCCTACATAGGGGTTTTAGCCCTGGTTGAGTGCCTACTTCTGCTATCATTGATCTTCATGCTTTTGATATGATGATAACTTGATGAGAAGATGATAAAGAAAAACATGAAGAAAGCTAATAAGAATATAAGAATATCACAAGTAATTATCAACATAAGAAAATTTTTCTCCCTTTTTGATTTTCTAACATGGGATCAGAGCTAAGGTGAAAGAAGAGAAAAAAAGGCAGCTTGAAGATCTATTGAGAAAAGGGTTAAGATAAGGTTTCAAAGTAGACCATAAGGAGAAGAACAATATAAAAAAGAGGAAGGACTATTATGGCCACATCAATGAAGACAAAAAACAAACTAGAAGGAGCCACCAACTATATAGAGCATGGAAGAAGAGGATAGATTTCATCCTTGCAAAACACAAAGTATTGGATTTTGTACTAGGAAAAGTCAAGGAACCCTCAGATGATGTAGGAAAGGAAAAGTACAAGGAACCCTAAGACGATGCAGGAAAGGAAAAATACAAGGAAACAAACATCTTGGCCATGAATCTGATTGTAGATGGAGTGAAGGATAACTTAATCCCCTACATAGCCAATATAGATACTGCAAAAGGGATGCATGAAGCTCTCTCCAAACTATTCACCATCAAGAACATTGGACAAATAGCTAGTCTCAAAAATGAACTAAGAACAATAAAGATGACAAAAGATGATACTTTATCTTCCTATTTTGTAAGAACCTCCAGAATAAGAGATGAGTTGCAAGCTATTGATGAAGTCACACCAGATAAAGAGCTTGTGATTGTTGTGCTACTATGAATACCAAAATCTTGGAGTGCCTTTGCATCAGGTATTAGCAGTTGGAAATAAACACCATCTTTTGAAGAAATGTGGAATGCATGTAGTCAAGAAAAAGCTCGCATCTCATTAGCAAACAATAAAAAGGAAGATGAAGAGAACACCACATCCAATGCATATTCTGCTCACTACGAAAATAGGGAGCAAGCAAGAAGTTTAAAGGACTGAAGAAGATTGAACTATCTAAAGTAGAGTGCTATCATTGTCAAAAGATGGGATATTATTGTTGAAATAGGTAACTAGATTTGGTCTTCATAAATATGAAATGCACTCTTGATTCTTGTATATTGTAAAAAGAAAGAAAAATTATTATTGTTATTTCTTTTGTAAGCATGGGTTTCATGCTCAAGGTCAATTTTGTTTGCAGGTCAAGCACCCATTGAGTGCTTCTAGAATCTAGGGTTTGTCATAGAGTCAAGAAGTCAATTGAGTCATCATCATTTATAAAAGACCCCATTGGGCATATTGTATCATGTAAAGAAAATTTATGTAAGTTAATTTGGGTCATAAAGACCCTCCAAGATCAAGTTGGCCTAGTTGCAACAAGCTGACCTACAAAGTGACAAGTCAGCCTCATGAAAGCGCTGTTCAACCTCACAAGAAGCCTATATATATAGAAGCCCGACCTCATTTGAAAGAGCATCCAACAAGTTCGATCAAGGAAGAAAAAGAGACTTATAAGGAGCGAAAAAGGAGAATCAAGGAGACAAAAGAAGAAACCCAAAATTTGAGTTTTTGAGCTATAAATCCTTCACATGTGCGAGAAAAGTAGGGCATTTGTTGTAGCAGCAAGACCAAAAATTGCAGTCATATTGAAGGCCAAAATCATGCGTGAAAAAGATTAAGTTTGCAGGCCAAATTTTCAAGGAAGAGGAAGCTCATCAAGCGAAGGAGAAAAGAGACCTATTCCACCATATTCCCACCACACGTGCAAGTTAGGGTTTCTGCAGGAACGCCATAATCACAGTCAGAAATTGCAGGACCAAAATTGTTGTCGAAGGAGAGGTTGTAGCTGCTGGGAAGCAAGATTGACTTGGGTTGACTTTGTGAGAAGCTACTTAATCAAGAAGAGGTTTGACTTGGTCTTGGAGGGATCTTTGTCAAGGGTCCTAGGTCTTGGAATTCAACATTTGAAGATTCTATACGAAGAGAAGAATTCATGTGGGTTTTCCTCTCAAGAGGAGAGGTTTTGGCCCTTGCTTGTAGCCTACATTTTGTGCCCTTTTGTCTCATTGATCTTCATTGTTTGGTAGCTATTTGATGATAAAATAACACCAAAATAATTAAGATAAGAAGTTAACTACAAGTATATCAAATTAAGTAAAAGAAAATTAGAAGCAATTATCAAAATAAGAGAAGTCACCCTAATTGAGTTTCCCAAGATTTCTCAACATGGTATCAGAGCTAAGGTGACAACAACGAGGAAAGGCAGCTTGAAGATCATTCCATTAAAGAAGAATACATAAGGGTTGAGCACAAGAATATCATCAAGGAGAACTAAGAAGCATCAAGGAGGACTATTCATCTCATCACAAGGATGATATCATCTACAAGGAATAACACCTTGAATAAGAAGAAGACCTCAAAGACCCTACCTCCATTCAAAAGGACTCTACACTTGAAGCATTCTTGGGAAGCTTACTCAATGTAATATGGAAAATTCACTTTTGTGGACAAAAATGAACTCCCTAGATCTAGTGGTCTGATCCATAGTTTTAAAAAACGGCTGTTTCGAAACGGAAACGACTGAGTTGGTCTGTTCCATTGCCCTTCGGAGTGACTCGGTACAAAAAACGGCTCGATTGGCCTAGTCATTGAATGACTCGACCGAGACATGGCTAACTCGGCCAACTCGGCCGTTTCCTGTACTGACTCGACCGAGTCACAAACAACGGTCTGTAACCCACTAAAACAACAATTTAACGTTATTTTAATGAAATTTTAAGGGTTTTGCTGATTGGTTTGGACTGCAATCCTTGAGAGTGGTTTTGGCCTCGTTGGATTTCATATGGAGAAAGTAGAATTTTAGATTTCATTCAAAATCCAGCAGACTTATTAGTTTTTCAGGATTTCAGGATTGCAATGTTTCCATTGAATTTTGTCATGTATTAGGGTATGGAACTCGTATTTAATCAAGAGCACCAATCCCTCTATGTACCTTGATGTTAGTGACATTGGTTGTCGAACTCCTCTGGGATTCGATCCCAAACCAGGAGCTTCTGAAAATGTTGTTCCCGCTCCCGTTTTCGCTCCTGCTCCCAAGTAACACAAAGAAGAGAAACCGTTTGGATCAAAAACGGTTAAATGATCTAGTTTATGTCCAATACAACCTCCGGCTTAGAAGAAACAATTTGCTGAACAAAAGACCCGATTTAGATCCCATTGTGTTGGAAGACATTGATCCAACATCAGATTGGGTAGTGGAGAGTCGTCCAACAGAGTTTGATCCTGATAAGGATCTTGATTTAGATTTAGATATCGAGACATCATTTGAACTTGAACATGTTGTTCAGTTGAATGCAGATCCCAATCCACCAACCTCAGTGTCACAGCGAGCAAGGACTCCAGTTGTAGGTGCTTCCTCTGCTCAGCCATGACCGAAGCGCAGCCGCATATCTACTCTATCTCAGCGTGCATCTACTGCAGTTGCACAGCCTGCTAGTGGTACCACTTCTACAGCTGCAGTTGGAGATGATGATGATGATGAGGAGCCATGGGGCCCCCTGTCTGACTCTGATGATGATCCAGAGATTGATCGACATGATCTTGGCTCCTCTGGCAGTAGCTGTAGTACTAGTACTGGAGTCTAGTCACAATTTACTTTTGTGGTAGAGGCCATTTCTAGCCTCCTTGGTTATGTGTTTTTTGTTTTCAGTCTTTGATCATGTATGACAATTGACTATGTATTGCCATTGGGTACCATTTTGATATAATGGATTGGTTCATGAGCCTACTTTGATCATATGTTGTCTTCCATCTATATTATAATGCTTTGTGTTTGGAAACATGAATGAAAATCATTAAAGTTATGTTTAAAATCTTCAAGATTATGTTATTTTTATAAAAAAATAAATATTTAATGTATTTTTTACAACGACCAAGTCATTGAAATCGAGCCGGCCCAGTCATTACCGTTAGTCAGAGTCGATCCTCGGCAGAGTCGGAGTCGGAGTTGGAGTTTTAAAACTACGGTCACAGTTTACTTTTGTTGTAGAGGCCATTTCTAGCCTCCTTGGTTATGTGTTTTTTGTTTTGAGTCTTTGATCATGTATGACAGTTGACTATGTATTGCCATTGGGTACCATTTTGATATAATGGATTGGTTCATGAGCCTACTTGATGATATGTTGTCTTCCACTATATTATAATGTTGTGTGTTTGGAAACATGAATGAAAATCTTTAAAATTATGTTTAAAATCTTTAAAATTATGTACTTTTATAAAAAAATAAATATTTAATGTATTTTTTACAATGACCGAGTTATTGAAATCGAGCTGGCCGAGTCATTACCGTTTCGGAGTCGGAGTCAGAGTCGATTCTCGGCCGAGTCGGAGTTTTAAAACTATGGTTCTAGCCCCTCGACAAAGTTTCAGAGCTATAACACATTCGATGCTACCCAAAAATCAACACGCAGGACCCTCCTTAATTTATCTATGGAAAAATTTGCAATGCATTTTATTATCAACCACTTCACCATATGCCCAAGCAACAACTTTCACTCTAGGAGCCATTTTTTGACTTGGAAATTAAAGGAAATAAACTGAAAATGGAAAAAAAAATTAACATTTCTTCAATGTTCATTTCTTTTACAAAAAATATTCTTTTCAATTTCCAGATTTGCACAAAAAAATAAATAAGCAAAAACAGATTTTAGAAGTGAAAAAAAAACCTCTAGTCACAAACCGCCTCCTCAATGCTACTCCAACAAGCCAACTCCTCAATGCTGCTTCAATGACAGCCCAAGAAACTCCTCACTGCTACTTCAATGGTTGCCCAAGACTCTCCACTACTGCTCCAAAAACAAACTCCACAACTCTTCACAAACTCCTCACAAATTCTCACACAAATGCAATGATATGGTTGTGAGGAAATGAGAGGGGTTGGGCATCTTTTATAGGGTTGGGAGAGGTAAATGGACCTCAAAATAATCCTAAGGCAAATTAGAATTGGGTGTGGGGTCCAATTTCCCCCAGAAAAATTTGTTGGTCTTGCTTTTGCATCGGTGATTGAGCTGACTGAGTTAACTTGGGCTCGGTCGAGCCGACTGGGTTGTTATCAAGCCAACTGAGTTGGTGATTGGTTCAATAACAACTCAACCAACTGTTCCGTTTCGGCCGTTGAGCCGACTTGGTGAGGCATTGGCTTGGTCTGGCCTGATCGAGTCAGAGTTGGCTCGACTGTTTTTTAAAACACTAGTATGGACATTAATGACAAACCAAAGGTGAGTTACAGGCAGCTAAGGCAAGATGGAGGTCAGGGAAGTCACATATGGAAGCCTGAAGTGATAGATTTTGTAGCACCAGACATGTGTTCTAGTCTCGATTTATGTCTAAGGGACTAGGGAACACATGATCTTCAAAACCTAGAATAGTTTGTGTGAAAAGCTTGTGAAACGCCTTAATTAAATTAATTAATCATCATTTAAATTTTTCCTAAGTCTAACTTAGGAAAACGAGTTAATTAATAGTGATTAATTCAGGAAAGGTGAGAAAGCTCTAGAAACTCACATGGATTGAGTTTGAGATGATCTTAGTCGTTGATAATGATTTAATCATGGATGTTTGCTTCAATGAGAGATTATAAGAGGAGATGTGGGATGCCGTCGTGAAGTTATACCAGTTTTCCCTTCGGGTTTTTACCGAGGACGTTAGTCCAAAAATATTGGTGTCATTTTTATTGTGTGTGTGCACATCTATTTTCTCAGTTTCTAGTTTACTTCTGCAACACAATTTTATTGTGAAGAATTGCAATGGGATTTATTCGTTATTTTCCATAACAAATAAACTACATAATTAATCAGTTAAAACAATAAATTTCTAGTTGGTGTAATTTCAAGAAATTTTCACATGGTATAATAGGAAAGCGAACTTGTGCGAATAACACTAAATGGGTTTACCAAAGAGTGGGCCACATTCGTTTAGAGAATTACTAGAAGGGACAAAATACCTGATTGAGAACGCCCATGGAGTGATTTCACACGAGAAGAGCTTAGGCTTAGTCTTGTCCAAGGTACTACCAATAGCAGTAGCAGAGGGCCGAAGGTTGAGGATGAGGAGAATGTAGCCCTTGCTAGTAAAGGAAAGGTGAAGAAAGGTGCCAGTCAGGGACAAGGCTTAAACAAAGGAGAGAAGAAGAAGGGTTTGTGAAAGGTCACATGCTTAAGGTGTGGTGAGTTTGGTTATTACAACACACAATGTCCCAAGAAAAAAAACAAGAAGGGGAGCAATAGAGTGCAACTTTGATAGACATAAATGAGTTAACCTCCATGATGGAGGAGTTTGCATTGATAGCAGCTATACCTCCAGATGGAGGAGGAGCATGATAACTTCACAGTTGTAGTTTGGGCAAGGTCCATGGAAGAACAATAGTAGTTGCAACATACTCTTCATATGGATCATTATCTTTGCTACAGGGGCCCACAATTTTCAGTAGCAGGAGGATCAATGTCAAAAGGTGCAGTCAAATCTTGAGAGATAGTTGCAAAGACTAGTTGCAATTAGTTACTAGAGGGGCAACATATGAGCACAAGCAATTGTTTAATAGACAATGCAGAGACTAGTTGTAGTTTGAGACTTAGGGGATAGTTGCAGAGCTAGTACAGGGATACAGTGGATCCGTAGATCAATTCTCAGTTGCAATAGTTATAAAAACAACAACATGAGATTAGATGCAACGCAAGCAAAGCTGGTAGTAGTGCAAGGTGGCACAATGCAGTGTCAGCAACAATGCAAATGCAAGGTGATTCAACTACAGAGCTAGCAGATGAATCAGAGTATGCACAATGGCTTGGTGGACAGTGACAAGATGTTATAGATGTTAGACATCAATAGCATGAGGGAAGATGTTATGAGAGGGAACACCTTCCTTACTAAAAGGGACTGTTAGTTTTTGTAGCATCGGACAAGTGTTCTAGGCTCGATTTGTGTCTAAGAGACTAATGGACACAAGATCATGAAAACCCAGAAAAGGTTTCGCAAGATAAGCTTGCGAAACACTTTAATTAAATTAATTAACCATCATTTAAATTTTTCCTAAGTCTAACTTAGGAAAAATGGTTAATTAATAGTAATTAATTAAGGAAAAGTGAGAGAACTCTAGAAACTCACACAGATTGAGTTTGAAATGATCTTAGCCATTGATAACAATCTAATCATGGCCGTTGGTGCTCCAACAAGAGATTAATAGAGCAGATCGATGGGATGGAGATAGACACAGTTGTGAGAATTGAGTAAGAGGGAGAGGGAGATTCCCTTGGGCAGAATGAGCTACCTAGTGCAATGATTGAGTAGAAAGAAGAGCTCAAGCTAAAGCCACAGTGAGAGGGAGTACCAATAGAGATATTCTGGAGGAATTTCTTAGTGATTTCCAGTGACGAAGGGCCAACAAAAATCGAGGATGGAATATTTTGTAGGAAAGCCGTCCAAGTTGAGCAGTGAGCCAGAAACCCCAGCACAAGTGTCAAAGGGAGGTCTCTTCAATTGCAGGAGGCTGGGAAAGCACCTGTAGGGAAAAATGACTCATTACCAGTGACAGGAGGCTAGACGACCCAGTTAGAGGCAGTTCTACAGGCCGCACAACTTGCCCAGGGCAATAGTGCGAGCATGCCAAGAGGAGGCCGAATTATTTTGTCAGAGGAGAAACATTTTCTCCATTATATTTTTTGCCAAGATTATTGCTGGAGGAAATCCAGTTTGGGCATCCAAATATTGTACTCAGATTTTGCTGCTGCATGATAAAAATAAACCCACATCTGCTACACTAGTTTTCCCTTTGGGGTTTTCTGGGGACGTTAGTCTAAAAATATTGGTGTCATTTTTATTGTGTGTGTGCAGCTATTTTCTCAGTTTATTTCCGCAGCGTAATTTTATTGTGAAGAATTGCAGTGTGATTATTTGTTATTTGCCATAACAAATAAACTGCATAATTAATTAGTTAGAAGAATAAATTTCCAGTTGCTGGAATTTCAAGGAATTTTCACATGAAGTTGGAAGGGCCAAGTTCCAGAACTGCTTGCGAGAGACGTTTGCAGGATGCCAAAGTTATAGAGCAGGGGGGTGTGGAGGATATGGTGGTTTTAACTTTAGAGTATGGAGAGCTACAGACTTATGAAGGAGAAACTTAGCAAGAGCTTTTTAGGATGAGGGTTTGGATATTATGTTTGGGGAATAGGTCAAGCAGAGGTTGCAGGATGTGGAAATTAGATAATAGGTCAGAAAAAACAGACTAGGAGGTTCGGGAAGTCAGAGAAGGAAATTGGGGGAGGATGAGATGGACGTCAGGATAGGAGGATGTTTGGGTAGGTAGAATGGGAGGTCAGAGGAGGTCTGGTAATATTGAGCAGGAGGTTGGGTGAAGCAGAGATGAAGGTCAGGAGGATTTGCAGAATGGATGTGGGCAAGAGATGTGTGTCTGGTAGGAGGTAGGAGAGAACTGTTTTGGCTTGCTAGATTTTCGGAGACCAGTATTCATTTTGTGATTTGTTTGGTTGAAGTGATACTACAAATCAAAAATTTCAGTAGATAATTCATGTTATTTGAGCTGCTCTTGAAGTTGTACATGTCTGTTAGAATATAATGAGAAATTGTGAGATAATGCAACAGAGAAAATATGTGCTGATTTTTGGGATTAGTATTGCTAGTTTACTTTCTTTCCCTGTAGCATATTACATATATTTTATGGATACAGTAGCTTGAAGTATGAAGTAAGTCCATATTGTTTGACATTAAAATCTCCATAAATGCGAAGCATCTATGCTGCCTGATATTGCATTATGCTGTTTGTGCACTATGATTAATAAATGTTGAGCTAATTGCAGAAGATTTGTTGATCTCAAACATAGTTGTGAAAAATTTGGTTCACTGATTATTTAAGGCACATTTTTTGTGGATGTGTTTGAAGTAAGCTTCTGGACTTATATCTGCCATTTGGGACATTGTTAGAGTAAAAATTTGCTTTTTGTAGAGATTTTGTGTTGGCCTGTGTGTAATCTTTATCTTGGGCGAAGGGGCACATGGATTTTCCAAACATAACAGAAAACATATTCAATATTTATGGATATGACTTAACATAGTATAGGTGGGTAATTGGTACTAGGTATATAATCCTTTTCATGGGGACATCTTGATGCATTATTTTAGAATTTAAATCGGCAGTCACAAGTTAGAATTCTCCGTTTGGCTTTGGATGTTTGGGAAGCAAGTGCTACTGGATCCTGACAATCTTGCATTGCTTGTATACCAGATTCTGGCTTTCATTTCTCCCAAATCTGTTTTTTCCACCATCAGTGCTCAGTGCTTAGGTCTTAGCTAAGAAAAGTGCTTCACTCTTTTGATTTCTCCATCTTGTTTATTTAGGAGCTATTTTCCAGGCTCCTGCTATGCATTGACACTACTGACTCTTTGTATAAAATTACCTTCTCTTCTTATATATGCTGAAGTACAATTTTCAGACGTACCTCTGTCAAGCCATGCATTGCTCAATTTTGACACTTCTGTCCTGAGTTTTGAAAGCAAAATGTCCCATTCTGTAAGACAAAACACCCTGCTCCTCTGACAAGATTTGGAGGCACCCCGTTAACTCTGCAGCCTGAGTGGGCCTAATGGTTAAAAACACGTGTTTCATACCTGGAGCTTACAGGTTTGAATTTGGAGGGGGGCATGATATGTAGTATGTACATCTCTGTAGACAAGCAGTCAAAATTAATATGTTGAGCCAGGTTGCTTGTCCCAGAAACAAGGTTGCCTCATACATCAAGATTTGGCGTGTGGCTAGGCCGTGACCATAAAGTTAGATTATTCTTATCATTCTTTATCGATTGTTTGTTTCAGAGTTGAAAATGAAATCTGAGTTAATTAGATGAGTGGTGAAATCAAATACAGTGGATAGCAATTTGCTGTTAAGCTTCAAGTTGTTTGTTCAGAAAAAACTGAAAGTGACTACAAGAAAATGTTCTAAGCTAATGGATGAGGTGAGTGTTAAGGATGGCTAGATGATATTTCTCTGAAAGATTTAGTGGGATATATGGAAAACCATAATTTCCATGAAATTGTCTAAATTGTCTGTCAAGGGTTAAGTAGGCATATGGGAACTTTGATCTTCACAGCTCGGATGGAAACCTGGATTGCTTGTGGACCACAGTCATGTCTGTGTACTATTTTATGCATGTGCTAGAAAAATCCTTGCATGATTTTTTTTGGATGTAAAATCTGTTAACCCTTCCGAAAAATCTGGTGGGCAATCATTAATTATAGTAATCTAATTGCTCTGTTAAGTTCAGCTTTGTCATTGATTAACTTAGTTCTATGGTCTTTGATATTTGATTTTAAAAACCATGATTTATTATGTTCTTTATCATGATGGGTCAAGATGAACTAATAAAACATAGTTGATAGTTCTCCATAGGGTAATTCCCCGGGATGATTCAACGATGTCCAGGGTAGTTTTTGTACTTTCTGAAGTACCTAAACCTGAAGCTTATACTTATAAAAGTGTGCATGTACCTGATGTCTATGTTAACTATCTGTTTGTTCCAGTATGCCCCAGTTTTGGAAGTCATGAAATCTGAAATAAGACATATATATGATTTATGGCCCATGCTATGGCTCTCTACCAAACACTCTTATATATATATATATATATATATAGAGAGAGAGAGAGAGAAAGAGAGAGAGAGAGAAGAGAGTACCTCCTTTATAGTAAATTAGTAATACAGTGACTATATATTTTACCTCCAAAAAAGGCTTCGCATCTAGAAGTTTCCGAAATGGGTACAGCTAAAAATGTGATCCCCAGCAAATGGAAATGTCAGCCAAAATGTCATATATATATATATATATATATATGATAAACGAGTTAATAACACATTATTTTGCTTCCTTGATCGTTGTAACTTGTACCACTGAGCATCATCGTGCTCTCTCTTGAATATAGCCCACACATCTGGATTTTTGGTATGTGCACACCACTGTTTTAAAAAACGGCCGCGTCAACATTGACTCGGCCGGGTTGATCCGAGTCGAAGGCCTCCCCAACGAAATGGTGCATGATTCGGTTCGGAAGGCCGAGTCAGCAATGACTCGGCCGAGTCATTGCTGACTCGGTCGAAACAGACTGTTTCTGTTATGAAACGGCCGAGTCACAAGGAACGGTACCCGGGACGCAAACTCAGCGATTTAACACATTTTAAATGGATTTTAAATTTGTTTGGTGGTTATTTTGGAGTTCAAACAGTTATATGATTTTGCTAATTGTAGTTTGGGGTCCATATCCCCCTCCCAAACCCTATTTAACGCACCCAAGTGCTCTCATTCTCTCACAACAATCTTATGCATTTGAGTGAGAGTCTTCTTTGAGAGTTAGTGAGCAGTGCTTGAGCTTGTTTTGGAGCAGCAGTGAGGAGTCTTGGAGGAGCATTGTAGCTGGAGTGAGGAGCTTCTTAGGTGGGCAGCCATTTGGAACAGCATTGAGGAGCTGATTCTTGGAGCAAGCTTGAGGAGGCAGTTTGTGCCTGGAGGTATTTTTTTTCACCTCTATAAATCTGTTTTTGCTTAGTAAATTTGAGGTGCATATCTAGAAAGCTTAGAGACTGTTTTTTGTCAAATAAATGAACATTGAATCAAGTTTTTTTTTTT
>APFE030763701.1:198587-217425 GCA_000404065.3 Pinus taeda | reverse complement strand
AACCGGACAGCCTTTGTGAAGGTTGCATTTTGGGAAAACAACACAGAGAAAGTTTTCCATCAGGGAAAAGCATAAGGGCAAAAGCACCCTTAGAGATTTTCCACTCAGATGTATGTGGACCGATGCAAACCCCATCATTAGCAGGCAACCAATATTTTCTAACTTTCATTGATGATTTTACAAGAAAAACTTGGGTTTATTTCTTGAAAAACAAAAGTGAAGTGTTTGAAAAATTTTGAAATTTCAAAGCACTTGTGGAAAATCAAAGTGGGCTGCATATCAAAGTTTTGAGAACTGACAGAGGAGGTGAGTATATCTCCAAGGAATTCCTACGGTTTTGTAGAGAAAATGGAATTCATAAACAATTCACAGCAAGGTACACCCCACAACAAAATGGAGTTGCTGAAAGGAAGAACAGGACCATCATGGATATGGCGAGGAGTATGTTGAAGGCAAAGCATTTTCCAAATGATTATTGGGCTAAAGCTGTAAATTTTGCAGCGTATATTTTGAATAGGTGTCCTACAAAAGAAGTGATGAATAAATTGTACGAAGAAGCATGGAGTGGGAGAAAGCAAGGAGTCACCCACATGAAAGTTTTTGGATGTGTGGCTTATGCACACATTCCAGATCAGCTAAGGAGGAAGTTGGACAGCAAAGGGGAGAAATGTATCTTCATTGGATATAATGAGGAATCCAAAGCTTACAGGTTGTATATCCCATCTACCAAGAAGTTCTTTGTGAGCAAAAATGTTCAGTTCATTGATGAGGAAGCTTGGGATGGAAGCATATAGAAAACAGTGAATGTTAAAAAGTGTTTGTCTCATGATGAAGATGATGAGGAGATGGCTGAAACACATCCCTAAACAACAATGCCAACACAAGGGCAGAAAGTGGCACCCTTGAGGAGAAATGAAAGTGCTTCTCCAAGAACACCACAAGGAGGAAATTCAAGTGCATCTTCAAGCACTTCCACACCAAATGAAAGAGGTAAGAAGTTCAGAAATTTAAGTGACATTTATGAGCAAGAGGCAGCAAATGAAGGTATGAATTCTTTGTTTGCATTATATTGTCATGTTGATGACCCTATTCATTTTGAAGAAGCAATTAAGGATAGGAAATGGATAGAAGCGATAGATGAGGAGATCAATGCCATAGAAAGAAACAAGACATGGGATTTGGTTGAATTACCAAAAGGAAAAGAAGTCATTGGAGTTAAATGGGTCTACAAGACTAAGAGTAATGCTGAAGGCAAAATAGAAAGACACAAGGCAAGGCTGGTTGTCAAAGGATACAAGCAACAATATGGGAGAGACTATGAGGAAACTTTCGCACCGGTTGCTAGAATGGAAAACGTGAGAGCAGTGCTATCCATAGCAGCACAAAACAAGTGGAAAGTTTACCAAATGGACGTGAAGTCAGCATTCCTAAATGGAGTGTTAATGGAAGAGGTTTACATTGAAAAACCTCTAGGCTATGAAAAGAAAGGTCAAGAGCACAAAGTGTGTAGATTGAAGAAAGCTCTTTATGGGCTGAAGCAAGCACCAAGAGTGTGGTACAGCATGATAGATTCCTATCTACAGGAAAATTATTTGAAAAATGTGAGGGAGAACCCACCCTCTACATCAAAGAAAAATATGGTAAAATTTTAATTGTTGTGTTGTATGTTGATGATGTTATTTTCACAGGTAATGATGATTACCTCATTGAAAATTTCAAATCAATCATGAAAGAAGAATTTGAGATGACTGATATGGGTTTGCTGAGATACTTCTTATGAATAGAAGTAGATCAAAATGAAAATGGAATTTTTATCTCACAAGAAAAATATGTAAACAAAGTGTTAGAAAGATTTAATATGCAGGACAACAAGGCAGCGATCACTCCCACAGTGATGGGATTAAAACTCAGCAAAGAGGACAACAACAAGGATTTTGATCCTAGTTTGTACAAGAGCATAGTTGGTAGCCTTATGTATTTGACTGCAAGTAGGCCGGATATAATGTTTGCTGTTAGTTTAATTTCCAGATTCATGGAGAAGCCAAAAGAAGCACATTGGCAAACAGCAAAAAGGATTCTGAGGTATGTTAAAGGTACTAAAAGGTTTGGCATTTTATATACTGCTTCAGAATGCTCAGATTTAATTGGATACACTGATAGTGATTGGGCTGGAAGTGTAGATGATCGGAAAAGCACATTCGGTTATGTTTTTCACATGGGTTCAGGAGCCATTTCATGGGCTTATAAGAAACAACGTATTGTAGCGTTGTCTACAACAGAGGCTGAATATGTGGCAGCTACAGTAGCAACATGTCAAGCAATTTGGATGAGAAGAATGTTAAGGAGCTTAGGCCAAGAGCAGGCAAAAGGAATGGTGATTTTTTGTGACAATAGCTCAGCTATTGCATTATCCAAGAATTCTGTGTTTCATAAGAGAATAAAACACATTAACACAAGGTTTCATTACATCAGGGAATTGGTAAGCAATGGAGAAATTGTTTTACAACATTGCAGGACTCAGGAGTAGGTTGCAGACATTCTGACCAAGCCATTGGACCATAAAAATTTCAAATTTTTGAGGAAATGTTTGGGTATGACTGATAACCCAGCAGTTGAAATTAAAGGGGAGTGTTGAAATATTAATTTCAACTTGCCGTGCTGCATTTAATGCACAAAACCACCAGACCTTATCGGACCGCTTTTCACGAAAAGTGGTTTTCCTCCAAACGCACCCAATGCAATCATTTTTTGACGCGCGTCCTCTGTACGTTTTGCAAAACAACTTTTCATCGGGACGTAAAGTTCGGTAGAAAAGGTCCGCCCGATATTGATTGAAACCGTCCGAATGAATTCAACGTTGTCCACCGTCCGATTAATCCAAAGCTGCATTCAGGCCTGCAGGGAATGACATTGCGTGGAGTAAAAGTTTCGTTTGACCGCCGACTTGTCAATTTAATGAATTTATTATGTTCGTAGATAGTAGGTAAAAGATTTTAATTTTAATGTTTTTTTTACTTACGAAAGTATGGGCATAGCATAGAGTATTTTTAATTATATTGTTTTTTTAAATTTTTTATTCACGGGTGTAGTTTTTACGGGACAAGTAAAAACGAATGTATTGTTATGTTTTTTGTGTGCGCGGCATATGTATTGTAAAAACACACAACAGTGTGAACATAAAAAAATGCAGCAGCATGAATATAGTTTTTGTTGCAGCAACACATGTAAAAGAAAATTTTCTTTACAACAGTAAATATAAGATTTTGTTTTTACACAACAGTGAATGTAAAAGAAATTTTTACACACAGTAGTGTAAAATTTCTAAAAGAGAGTATTTTTTTTAAGTTCTTGGTGAATCCCTCAGAGAGAAAGAGGATGAATTTTGTATCAGGCATTTTACTTTAATGAATACAAAGCTTTTGTGGGTGTGTGTAACACTCTGTTCTTAGAAATCAATTATAGCTTCCCTATGTTAGTATTACTCTCTATTCAGTGATTTTGTTTTGGAATTTACCAGAAAATTCCCAACATAATCTATAGGCCCCTCTGCCACTAGATTACCAATTTTGGTATGCTCTGCCACCATTCAAACACAATGTCACTTGTGAGTACATTGTACTTTTTTCCAATTTTTTTCACGTGGAGCTAACTTGAAAAACCTTTAGGAAATGTACAAGATTATGCTCGTCCGGAAGGGGTCCAGACTAGATTACTCTAACCCTTTGTTTATTATCACAATCAGAAGCATTCCAAAATGATGAAGATAATCTTGGCCATCGTATCTAATCGAAATAGATGAACTGTCTAGATGTTCTGTATTCCATTAATTATTTGTCTATTCAAATTTTCTTTTTAACTTTTCAATCCTGCGACATAGATTCAAGGTCTTCTTAAAGAGCTTTCTTCACAACAAGCAACTGCAAACTCTGCCCTGACCATTGTATTGTACTTTTGACATTTGTTTTCAATTCTAGTGAAAGAGTGAGAACTCTTAAATCTTTATCCAATCAACGTTTTATGTGACGTTGAGCATATGATTTGGCCATTTTAATATTCGTGAGGGAAGAATGGTTTTAGAGATCACAACCCATATGATTCCTTGAATGGATAGGTCATACGAGAGTCCGAAGGTGGTGATTAGTCCTTGTACAAGTGAAAGTATGCTACTTATTCTTCTTGCGTTGCTCTGCATAGTCATATGCTTTGTGTTGGGATTTTTTCTGGTAAAATTCCAAAAACAAAACTCCTAATACAAAAGAGTCTTCCTCTCTCACAGAGGGATTTACAAAAAAAAAAACACTCAGATTGCTGTGTCTGCTGTCTATTCTATTTCACTGCTGCGGCCTTTCTTTTACACTCACGCACTGCTGCGTGTTACAGATGCACTGCTGTGCCTCACTTTTCAATTTTTATTATTGTCAACACACAAACATTACATATATATATGATAAAAAAAAAAATTACTTCACGTTTTCACTTGCCATGCTGTCGTAAAAGAAAAACAATAATAAAATTAAATGGTTTTACTAGTTTTTACTTGTGCCCATACTCCCGCTGAAACAAAATTAAAATCTTTACCAAAACTTACCAACCCATAGTAAATTGCATTTACTGTTTTACTGACAAAACTGGCGGTAAAGAAACTTTTACTTCACGTCAAATTCATTTGCTGCAGGCCTGTACTTCAACCGTTTAACTTTGTGATTTGCGATTTGATCGCATCGCAAAATCACATTCATTGTGGAATAGGAAAATGAAGCATTAACCTTTGGGTGCGATCTGCGATATGCGATGGGATCGCATCGGAACATCGCAATCGTAGAAATCAAGTGAACAAACAAAGGCCCCAATCTTGCATGCGATTTGCGATCTGCGATCTCATTGCATCGCAAGGCAAAATAATTATGCAGTTGAAATTATTATTTCAACACTCCCCTTTAATTTCAACTGTTGGGTTATTAATCATACCCAGACGCTTCCTTAAAAATTCAAAACTTTTCTGTCCCAAAGGCTTGGTCAGAATGTCCGCAACCTGTTCCTAAGTGCTGCAATGTTGTAAAACAATTTCTTCGTTGTTCACCAATTTTATGATGTAATGGAACCTTGTATCAATGTGTTTTGTTCGTTTGTAAAACACAAATTTCTTGGACAAGGCAATAGCTGAGCTATTGTCACAAAAAATAACCGTTGCTTTTGCTTGCTCTTGGCATAGGCTCCTTAACATCCTTCTCATCCAAACTCCTTGACATGCTGCTGCTGTAGCTGCCACATATTCTGCCTCTGCTGTAGACAATGCCACAATGGGATGTTTCTTAGAAGCCCATGAAATTGCTCCTGAACCCATATGAAAGAAATAACCGGATGTGCTTTTCCGATCCTCCACACTTCTAGCCCAATCGCTATCGGTGTATCCAACTAAATCTGAACTTTCTGAAGAAGTATATAAAATGCCAAATCTTTTTGTACCTTTAACATACCTCAGAATTCTTTTTGCTGCTTGCCAATGTGCTTTTTTTGGCCTCTCCATGAATCTGGAAATTAAACTAACAGCAAACATTATGTCAGGTCTAGTTGCAGTTAAGTACATAAGGCTGCCAACTATGCTCTTATATAGGCTAGGATCGAAATCCTTGCTGCTGTCCTCTTTGCTGAGTTTTAATCCCATTACTGTGGGAGTGATCGCTGCCTTGCACTCTTGCATACTAAATCTGCCCAACACTTCATTTACATATTTTGCTTGAGAGATAAAAATTCCATTTTCATTTTGATGTACTTCTATTCCTAAGAAGTATCTCAACAAACCCATGTCAGTCATCTCAAATTCCTCTTTCATGACTGGTTTGAAATTTTTTATGAGATAGTCATCATTACCTGTAAAAATCGCATCATCAACATATAACACAACAATCAAAATTTTACCATCCTTTTCTTTGATGTAGACGGTGGGTTCTCCCTCACATTTGTCAAATTCATTTTCCAGTAGATAGGAATCTATCCTACTGTACCACGCTCCTGGTGCTTGCTTCAGCCCATAAAGAGCTTTCTTCAATCTGCACACTTTCTGCTCTTGGCCTTTCTTCTCATAGCCTAGAGGCTGCTCAATGTAGACCTCTTCTTTTAACACTCCATTTAGGAATGCTGACTTCACATCCATTTTGTAAACTTTCCACTTGTTTTGTGCTGCTATGGACAACACTGCTCTCACGGTTTCCATCTTGCAACCGGTGCGAAAGGTTTTCCTCATAATCTCTCCCATACTGCTGCTTGTATCCCTTGACAACCAGCCTTGCCTTGTGTCTTTCAATTTTGCCTTCAGCATTA
Source organism: Pinus taeda (assembly GCA_000404065.3). Classification (NCBI taxonomy): domain Eukaryota; kingdom Viridiplantae; phylum Streptophyta; class Pinopsida; order Pinales; family Pinaceae; genus Pinus; species Pinus taeda. The sequence continues at coordinate 211,104 of APFE030763701.1, read as the reverse complement.
CTCTTGGTCTTATAGACCCATTTAACTCCAATGACTTCTTTACTTTTTGGTATCTCAACCAACTCCCATGTTTTGTTTCTCTCTATGGCATTCATCTCCTCTTCCATAGCTTCTATCCATTTCTTATCTTTGATTGCATCTTCGAAATGAATAGGATCATCAACATGACAATACAAGGCAAATAAGGAATTCATTCCTTCATCATAAATGTCACTCAAGTTTCTGAACTTCTTACATCTTTCATTTGGTGTGCAAGTGCTTGAAGATGCACTTGAATTTCCACTTTGTGGTGTGCTTGGAGAAGCACTTTCATATCTCCTCAAGGGTGTCGCTTGCTGCCCTTGTGTTGGCACTGTTGTTTGGGGATGTATTTCAGCCATTTCCTCATCATCTTCATCATGAGACAAACAATTTTTAACATTCACTGTTTTCTCTATGCTTCCTTCCAAGATTCCTCAATAAATTGAACATCTCTACTCACAAAGAACTTCTTGGTAGATGGGATATACAACCTGTAAGCTCTGAATTCCTCACTGTATCCAATGAAGATACATTTCTCCCCTTTGCTGTCCAACTTCCTCCTTAGCTGATCTGGAATGTGTGCATAAGCCACACATCCAAAAATTTTCATGTGGGTGACTCCTTGCTTTCTCCCACTCCATGCTTCTTTCGGCACTCTGTTCATCACTGCTTTTGTAGGACACCTATTCAAAATATACGCTGCACAATTTACGGCTTCAGCCCAATAATCATTTGGCAAATGCTTTGCCTTCAACATGCTCCTTGCCATATCCATGATGGTCCTGTTCTTCCTTTCAGCAACTCCATTTTGCTGTGGGGTGTACCTAGCTGTGAATTTCTTATGAATTCCATTTTCTCTACAAAACCGTAGGAATTCTTTGGAGATATACTCACCTCCTTTGTTTGTTTTCAAAACCTTGATACGCAACCCACTTTGATTTTCCACAATGAAAGTTAGAAAATATTGGCTGCGTGCTAGTGATGGAGTTTGCATCGGTCCACATACATCTGAGTGGACAATCTCTAAGGGTGCCTTTTCCCTTATGCTTTTCCCTGATGGAAAACTTTCTCTATGTTGTTTTCCCAAGATACAACCTTCACAAAGGCTGTTCGATTTCTCTATCAATGGTAATCCTCTTACCATTCCTTTTCTGCTCAACAAATTAAGACCTCCAAAGTTGAGATGTCCAAATATCAAGTGCCACAACCAATTTTCATCCTTTGGCACGCTTTGGAAAGCCTCTTGGGTAACAGCTGCAATTACTTCTTTGTTTTTCAAGTCTGCTCTTATTCTGAGAGGGAAGATCCTGTTCCTCGTCATTTTTACTTCAGCAATACATCTTTTGCTGGGTGCAATATCCATGATGGTGCATACATCATTCTTAAAAAAGACATTGTACCCCTTATGGACAAGTCGTCCAATACTCAAGAGGTTACATCTCATTCCAGGGACATAGTAGACATCTGCTATGGTTTTCTTTTCACCCTTCTTTGTAAATATTTTGACTTCTCCTTTACCCATAACAGAAATTTTACTATCAGTCCCAAGTGTGACTTGTGACTTCACACTTTGATCTAAAGCAAAAAACAGGGCTATGTTTCCTGTCATATGGTTGCTACAACCGGAATCTAGAAACATCTTCATTGTTTGTCTCAGCCATGTTACAAGCTAATAAAACATTATTTTGGCTTGTATTTTCTCTAGTGATATTTTCACTAGAACTATTACTCATATCATGCTGCTTCTTCCTACATTCATTGGCATAGTGCCCATATATTTTACAATAATAACATTGGACATTGGAGTTCTCATACCTCTGTCCTTGAGCATGATGTTGTCCTCTTTGTTGGCTGCTGCTATGGCCTTGATTCTGATCTGAATTGCTGCCTCTTCCTTGAGCATTTGCACGACTGTTCCTTCCACCTCTGTTCTGGCTTCTGCCTCTTCCTCTTTTGTTTCCTCTGCCTTGACCTCTTCCTCTTCCAAAGGACATCTGGGTCTTGAAGGCTTGCTCTAGAGATGAGTTTTCATTTCTACTCAACCTCTGCTCATGAGTTATTAGTGATGCATGAAGTTCATCAACTGAAAAGTTTGAGAGATCCTTTGTCTCTTCTATGGTGGTGAAAATAGCATCAAACTTTGAGGGTAAGACCCTCAATATTTTCTCCACAATCCTCCTTTCTTCAATGGTTTCTCCATGAGTCCTCATCTGTGTGACCAAACCAATCACATGTGTGAAGAATGAGTCAATGTTGTTTGACTCCTTCATGCACAGATTCTCAAAATCTCTCCTCAGCAACTGTAGTTTTGCTGTCTTCATTTTCTCCATGCCTTGATAGGCTATCTTGAGGGTCTGCCATGCTTCATTGGATGTCTTAGCTGCTGCTAACATTGGAAACACACTCTAGTCTACTGCTAGATACAACAACACACGGGCTTTTGAATCCTTCTTCCTATTGCTCTTCAGCAGATCCTTCTCTGCTGGAGTTAATCTATTAAACTCATTTTCATCTGCTGGTTCTTCAAAACCATCTTCAACTATTTCCCATAAATCTTGAAAGGCAAACAGGTTTGTCATGGTTATTGCCCAATAGTCATATTTTTTCCCATTAAACTGTGGGAGCTGGGTGTTAAACATACCCATACCAGTGCTTGTGCTAGCCATACCTTGCATCCTTAGTTATGCTTCAATTTCTTGACTGTGTATTTTAAAACAACTGACTGCTTCTTCAGCAACACATAAAAAAAACTTTGTGAAATACCTGAGTATTTTCTTGAGTGAGCCTTCACTCTGCTGGAGAAGTTGCTGCAGTAAGAAACCTTCTTTCAGCTTCTTTGAATGTCTTCAAAGAGCCTGAACAAGCTCTGATACCACTGTTGGGGATTTTTCTGGTAAAATCCCAAAAACAATAATAAAAATTTGCACACAGAGACAATGCTTTGTTTCTCCACAGGAATTTTAACACAGCGGACAGAGTTTTGCACTCCAAAGATTTCTGTTCATTAAAAGATTTCAGTTACAGATTATGATCTTCCTCTCTCACAGAGGGATTCACCAATTACTATTCGTTGCTGTGTGAAAATTACATATATATTTCTCACGCTGCTGCGTGGATCCTTTTTCATATACAGAACACTACATACGCACTATTGTGCCTTCCTTTGATTGCTCACACTCTAAAGAAAATGAAACATTACATTTATATATGACAACAAGAAAACTTGCATACATTTTCACTTGCCATGCTGCCGTAAAAGAAAACAATAAAAAATTAATGGTTTTACTGGCATTTACTTGTGCCCATACTCCCGCTCAGGTAAAATTAAAAACTTCATCAAAAGCTTACCACCCTTAGTAAATTTGCATTTACTGATTTACTGACATAAACGGCGGTAAAGAAACTTTTACTTCACGTCAAAATTATTTGCAGCAGGAATGTACTTCAAACATTAATCAATTTGACTTTGGAAACCCATCGGGTCCGAGCTTTATCGCATAGCACACATATATGCAAAAGTGTGCACCCATGGTTTCTCCGATTGCGAAAATATTGTGGACCTCATAATCTATCAAAAGAAATTAATACCATCGTCGGGTCCGGTTTATCGGCGATTGCTCATTCATAAAAAGTCATGCTCCACTTGAAACGCTGATAGCGATACACCGATGCGATATCGGCAATCGCTCATCGCAAATAACATCAAAACTTTATAAGTCCCCATTGCCACTTCGTCGATGCGATATCGGCGGATCGCACATCGCTTAGTCGCCCATCGCTGAATCGCTGGGCTTCTGCACTCCTTTAGCCGATGCGCAGTTGGAATTACTTTTCAACATTTAAAATCCTCCAATCTTGAACAAATTTTGAGAACTGAAAGTAACAAATTCTATGAAACTTCAAAACGCCAGAGGAAGTAACTCTAGTAAAACCTGGTAGCAGAGGTAGTCGTAATTAGGCAGTGATATGTAGTGTACCTGAGTACCAATCAAAATGAAGCTCACAACATTCAAGGGTGAAGCAAGAACCTGTGTCGCTAAACTCTATGAACAAGCATAAGAGGAAATTAGGCGTAGGAGTAAAATGATCCTAAAAGTTACCACTAAATAGAACATTGCAAAGGAATTGAGGATACCCGAGTACAGAGGTTTGGCAAAAGTTTCCGGCACGCAGGTATTTACGATACGGCGAATGAGTATCCAGAATTGGATAGAAATATTGTCTAAATTTATAGTAAATGTCAATTTGGGAGTGGCAATAATATAATATATTAAAATTTAATATATATTAAAATAAAAATAAAATTATTATTTATTTTCATCCAAAACTTGCTAATCAAATTACATCTTGCAAAAAAACATGTAAAAGATTGAACTTTGAAACATTTCCAAAAAAAATCAAAATATTAATCCATCAACAATTTCTCAATCAAATTCCTTTTGAGCAAAGAAACATGCAGAACTCTCAAACCCGATAAAAGGTTGTTATTAGTCAATTATTAGGTGATTTCAAGCAACACTATATGTTAAGTCATTGGTTCAATTCTTCGCCCTTGATGTAACCTCACCAATATTATATATATTACATCTAATTATAATAGAGATGAAAAAAATAAAATATATATTAATAGAATTAAAAAAAATTAAAACAATAAAGTTGAAATCCAATGTTATTTTAAAAAGAGTTTGTATAATAAAATTATAAATTTCCAAGTTAATATAAATTTTATACTTAAATAAATATGAAAATTAAATTAAAATTTGTTTTTTTAATAATATTTATATTTCATAATTTCAACTATTTTTTTTTTCTTTAGTATTCCATCTTTTGTCCATTCAGCTTGGGTGATAATGATGGTTTTGCCAATGGCGAACAATCTTCTTGAATTCTTTTATATCGATCCACCATCCACATTTATGAGGAGAATGAATAGCTTTCCAATGACAAAGGTCAGGGTTGGCCAAATGCCTCATCTTCATTTCGATAGAAGGTTGTTTCTCTTAGTTCTAGACCCATATCCAAATATAAACCCAGCAGCATACCCTTCCCTTTGCACAGTTCCATCAATTTAAGCAGCACGCAAGCTGAAAATGTCAAATACACCTATGTTTGCACTTATTCATTGTAGTGAAGCTCCCAAAACATCAAAAGTCAGTTGCAGTGAAGCTCCCAAGAAGCTCCAAAGTACTCGTTGAAGCTCCTTCTTGTTTTGGAGCATTTTCGATCAACTTCCAAGCTCCCAGGAGTGGGGGAGCTTCGAGTATGTGCTCTCCAATGCCTGGGAGTGGTACCCGTGTAACTATGGGTAACTCCAGCAGAAAACCCTTGTAGAATGTGAGCCTTGTAGTAAGATTACATGCCGAAAGAATGGACGACATAATTATCGGTCCAATAAAATCAACCTGTAAAACCATAAGTAAGGATATATTACCAGTCCAATACAGGTAGCCAAGCCATGCAATGAAAGGAATAGAACGAGGAAGTGTTCTTTCCCATCACTTGATCTTATAACCAGCAAAAGAAGTATCTTAGTTCAATGGGAGAAATAAGGAATTAAAAGAGAAAGAGAGCTAATTACAAGGTAGATGGAGTTTCTTTTCTACATGGATCAGATTATATGCCTTCGAAGGTAAAATTTGAAGCATTTCTTTTAACCGCCAAGGCGAGACATTGATTTTACAATTGAACTAATGCCCAGAGAAACTCCTGTTTCAAAAACCCCTTATTGTATGAGTGTTCCGGAATTCACTGAACATAAAATGTAGCTGCATGAGCTATTATATAAAGGATACATGACCCAACTATGTCTCCTTTGGGAGCCTTGGTGCTATTTGTACACCAAAAGGACGAAACCCTATGATTATGCATTGACTATCGTTAGCTGAATAAGCTTACCATAAAGAAAAAATAACTGCTACCTCACATCGATGACTTATTTAACCAAGTACAGGGAGCTAGCATGTTCTCGAAAATCGATTTAAGGTCTAGATACCACCAAATCATAATAAAGGATGAAGACATTTGTAAAACCGCATTCCGCACTTGTTACAGATATTACGAGTTCATGGTACTACCTTTTGGCCTTACCAATGCACCAACCACATTCATGAGCCTAATGCACAGTATTTTCCATCCCTTTTTAGAAAACAATTTATTGATTTTTATTGATGATATACTAATATACTCAAAACCAAGTGGAACATAAGGAGCACTTGAGAACGGTAATGTAGATTCTGTGAGAAAACTAGTTGTATTCAAAGTTCAGCAGATGCGATTTTTACAAAGATCAAATCCAATACCTAGGCCATGTTATATCAGAAAAAGGGATAATAGTGGATCTAAAAAAAATCTAAACTATTATGGAATGGACCGCACCGAAAAACGTGGCCAACATAAGATCCTTCTTAGGCTTGGAAAGGTATTACCACTGATTTATAAAGGAATTTTTGAAAATTTCCTTCCCAATGACTTCACCTGAGAAAAAGGGATGAGCTTTCCACTAGACGTCAGAATGCCAAAAAAGTTTTGAGCAACTAAAACAACTGCTTACAACCGCTCTGGTTCTAAAGGTAGCAGATCCAGAAAAATGCTTTGTAGTATCTACCGATGCAAGAAAAGAAGGCGTCAATGGAGTACTAACTCATGAAGGAAATTTCATTGATTATGAGTCACGAAAACTGAAGGATTATGAATAGTGCTACTCTGACTATGATTTGGAGTTGACTCCGGTAGTGCATGCACTAAAGATGTGACAACACTACACTATGGGAAATAAATTTTTGTTGTTAACTGACCATAATAGTTTGATGAATTTCTTTAATCAGTCTAATTTAAATGCATGTCAAGCCATATGGACTACATTCTTGAGTGAATTTGATTTTGACTTGAAACACATCAAAGCAAAAGAAAACTGAGTAGCTGATGCTTTAAGCAGAAAACTACTTTGCCTCTATGAAGTACATTTCAATCATGCACAATCTAGCCTACTAGGGGTTATCTGAGAAGCTTCCGTCAAGGATCCAAAATATGCACTTTTATGGAAAAAAGCTTCAGAAGCCCAAGAAAGAGGAAAGAAATTTGAGTATGCAATTAATTCTTATAAAATGTTAACATTTAGAAATCAAATTTACATTCCTAACCAGATTTCCATGAAGCAGATGTTGTTACATGAGTTTCATAGGAAACCTTATGCTGCCAACTCAGGATACCATAAATTGTATTCTGCCATTAGGAAAAGTTATTTCTGACCCGGTTTAAGAAAATAAGTGGTTGGATATTTTTCCAAGTGCTTAGAGTGTCAATTGGTGAAAGCAGAACATCATCATCCTGCAGGTCTATTGCAACCATTACCCACTACATAATGGAAATGGAAGACCATAACTCTAGATTTTATTATGGGGTTACCTCATACCAGAAAGCAACATGACTCAATCATGGTGGTCATAGATAAGCTGAGAAAGACTGCTCATTTCATCCCTATAAATCCACCTTTAAAACTGTAGAGATAGTAGACATATTTATGGGAGAAATCATCCACCTACATGGGATACCTCGAGTGGTGATCTCTGATACAGATGTAAAATTTACATCCGCTTTCTAGAAAACTCTCTTTGCAGGACTAGGTACCCAAATCCATTTCAGTATTTCTTACCATCCGCGGATAGATGGTCAGAAAGAGAAAGTAAATCAAGTTCTCAAGGATATGTTGTGCATGTTTGTAATGCAACAACCACACAAATGGGAGGATTACCCCCACTTGGTAGAATTCACCTAAAATAACGGGGCGAATATTTGGGTATGAGTCCCTTCAAGGTACTTTATGGGAGAAATTACTGGGTACCCATGGATTGGAATAGTCTGGAAAATAAATTAGTATTGGGTACTGACATGCTAGCGAAAATGGAGGCTACTGCTAAGAAAGTTTGTCAGAACTTAAAGGCAGCACAGAATAGGTAAAAAGTGTATGTAGACAAGAAGAGAACTCACAAAGAATTCTGGTTGGGTGATCACGTGTATCTAAAGGTGAAACCTCAGAAGAGCACTTTGAAGTGTAAAGGTTGTGCGAAATTCGCACCACGATACTTTGTGTTGGGTGTGGAGCCTGATTATCTTCTATATTCAAAAGTACCGCCACATTGGACCCCAGTTCAAAATGGGGCGGCAAAGCCGCCCGTAAAATATTCGCTGCAGGGGGGGGCCAGGGGGGGGCAGCTGTAAAATTGCCTTGTAAAAGTATAGTAATTTCTAGTCAATCTGGGCCGTTCATTAGGAGGATGATCTGACGGTAGAAATTATGTTTAGTTTAGGGTTTTTTGCCCTAGAAGGCAACCCCTCTCTTTGTATGAGGGCATTGTATTTGAGGCTGTGAGATAGATGTGTATTCTGTGTGAGCGAGAAACAGAGAGGTGAGACTGTGAGAGAAGACAGAGGATATTACAGCGGATTTGCTGTAGGTTGTGTCTCTTCATTTTGCTGGATAATAGAAAGGAAGGACTGGTTGTTCGGGGTGGACGTAGCCCAAACTGGGTGAACCACGTATATCTGTGTCTCTCTTGTTTTGTGCGTTTTCTGTGTTTATATTTCTGCATTATTTCATGTGTTCCATTGCTCCGTAATATATAATTTTCTAACACTGTGGGCCTTTCCAAATTTTGGATCGGATTGGGCCTGTGGCATATAAACTAGCACTACCAAGCCACATCTGAGTGCACAACGTCTTTCATGTGTCCTTGTTAAAAGAGCATATTTACGACCTTCAACATATTATTAACTAGGAGAGTATTCAAGAAATGGTAAATAGAAAGAAATATGATTAAAATATTATTGTTTTGAAATGTTCTAACAACATAATATGAATGTGCAGGTAGAACCCGAGGGAGAATTTTTGGCAGAGCCTCTTCGTATCCTTGATCGGAGAGAAACCACCTTGCGGAGGCGAGCCATCATCCAAGTTAAAGTGCAGTGGAAGCACTTTGGCATGGATGAGACTACCTGAGAAGAAGAGGAGGCCATGCAAAAATATTATCTTGCACTGTTTATGTAGAGAAAGAACACCAGGGATGGTTTTCCTCTCGAGGGGAGGGATCTGTAACATATAGCGAGACATCATGAGTTGTTTTTACCGAGTTTAATTTCATTTATGTTATTTAACTATTAAAACTATTGGGCTTAAAATAGCTAGAACAAATATTGTTGATTAGTATTTAAAAGAATTTGGACCAGATTATTAAGAGAATCAAAGAAACAGTTGAATAAACTTCTGAGAATAGTTACAATTTCTCCTTCACCCTTTTTCCTTAAAGGGAAAAGTGGGCAGAACCCTAGGGGGTTGGAAGAGGAGGACTGTGTTGCATTATTCCTTGAGCTCGCGAACATAACTAGTGGGAAAGAAAGCTGAGGTAACAAGTTGTGAGGTATGGGACTTGAGGTTGGGCAGAGTCTTGACGCCTAAGGTAACCAGTTGTTCCTTATTGGCAGAAGTGGAAGGGCTCAGAGGATGAACCTCAACGTAATTGCTAGTTCCGAGGCTCGGTGGGGAGATCTCCTGATTATTTAATATACATGTAACGAAATACAAATAGTGATACTAACATGGTAATCATTATCAGTAGAATAATTTTAATGTTTATTGTAAATTGAAATAAAATAGTAATAGTGAATGACCTGTTTACTGTAGTAGATAGTTTGGAAATCATTTAGCATTGATAATGACCATTCACTGAACTTTGAGTAGAATAGTACAAAAATAGATGATGCATGCTTTCCTAATGGATACCGATACACATCTAGAGAAATGTACAACTGTGAGTTAGTAATCAATGTTGAACTAATAAGAAAAATAACGTTACAAACAAATGTCGATTGAACTTGGAAACACATAAGTATATAAGTTGTAAAGCAGATGCCTATCATTTTTATGCTAGAAATAAATAAATAAATGATACGAATTGTAAACATATTCATATAGCAATATATATGCCTAAATATCAGACCTCTTTCATACACAGGAATTTCATTAAATTGTAGAAAGAAGTCAACTCGGCAAGCCCTTCCCCATGCTTCGAGCTAAGTAAATGATTTCTTTACAATTCTTTACATACCTAGGGTTTGAGCCACATACGAGTTTGTAAAGAACGCATCCATAGCCATGTACTCCAGTTTCTTAAAACTAAACCATGAATTCTAATCATACTAATCACAAATATGTACATAAAGCACTTTAAACAAAAATGAATGCCATAGTCTGCACAACGACTTAGAAGAAGATCATGCACAACAAATAACCCTCAGTAACCAACCAAATCCCAAAGCTCAACAATGAGGGTATACATAAATAAGCACCAAAAATTCATTAATATGTCTGATATAATTATATTCCATCGAATCCAGTCGATTCAAAAAATATTTCACAAAATTACAATCAGTTTTGTGATATGCTCAACAGAGAATTGAACTATATTAATTCTGGGTGGCTAGTATGAGAAGAAATACACCCAAAACCTTGATTAATATTACAATTCATAGTCTAGAAATCATCTTCGCCGAAGCCGCAACATCAAACAAGTACAAGTCTTGAAACCGTCTGTCTCAGAGAGTGATTATCTGAACCAAGGAACAATAATCGAGTTTTCCAACACACCTGGAAGGAGTAGTAAGAAGTGTAGATTAGCACTAGAATTGTCCTCAACAATGCACAAACTAAACAAGGGTTTTGAACCAAACCCTGAGGTAATACCTGCACAACAAGCAACCATGAGCAAAAGACCACCTCTGTAATAACTCGACAGCAACGTCAACCACAAAACATAAGTAGGCTTACCTGTATGTGAGCTGGGAATCCATTGAACCGACATCCAGACTTGTATGGGACCAGACCACCTCAGTGAGGAGATAATTGGAAAATAATTGCAAGAAGACTCAATGACATTATCACAATAGAACAGATGTTACCTCGAAACGTCAGAGCAATAATCCTTTCTTCAAGACCACTAAGGACCAAGTCAGGCTCTCCATTGCTACCCAAAATGTCAATAACCCGTTAAACAACTCCAGAACTGTCATAACCCAACCTCAATGGAAGAAACAAGGCATAACAACATAATACGAGCAGAATGGGGATGAGGATGGCACCTGGATTCTTAGAGGTGAGTTGACCGAAGAGTTTCATAAGTTCTTCATGACAGAGTAGACCATCGAAGCAAAGACTAGCCAAATGAATTATCCCTTCTGCCAAAAGAATCAATAAACCCTTCAGCCAAGCTTGAACAATCAAGACCGTCAATCCACGCTGATCGGATGATAGACAGACTGCCGGCTCAACCTCGGGACCCTTCCACAAAATTTTAGGTAAGGGCATTAACACCATCGGAGGCGGCATGGATGAGCACGCATAATCTAGGGAGGAGGACACCTCAGGACTTTGTGAACTTAATGGAAGGCAGCCTACTCGAGGACGATGAAGGAATGCGGTAACAATACCGGCAGCAGTGGAATGTACCACGTAGGCTACTAACATGGTGATCCATTTTTGACTTTGTAGTTCCAACTCTAACCCAAATCACAAACGTTAACCCAATTCATTACCACAACAATCATACAAGTCCACGTTATGATGGACCAAGGGGTAGACAAGGCACTAGTATTATAATGATTAATGCTTGTTAGGTTAAGGAAAATATTGTATATATATATATATATATATATATATATAAATATTATATATATATATATATATATATATATAATATATATAGGTAGGATGCTACATAGAGTGAAAAGAGATAGAGTTAAGATGGGTAAAATTTGTTTGAAAAATTGTTGAGAAAAGTGAAAAAGTGTATGATGTCTAGATTATGCTCATCTAAATATGAATTAAAATACTGCAAAGCAAAATTCTACACAAAATTTGTTAAAAAAAAAACTATAGGGTTCATTTTATTCATTTATTATTATTGGGGACTCTAGAAATACATTTTCTAGTTGACCACTATTAGTTTAGCACTGTCCAATGCAACTTATAATTCTTAACTTCAACAATTAAATATTTATTTTTCAATATTATTAAAAAAAATCTATTTTTCAAATAGTTGACGAGACTATAACTTGAAAATCTTATTGCAGCCTTTTCAATTACTTCCCACCATAATTTAAGCAAATATTTGCATAAAAAATGGATTAAATAAGATAATTACTTCTCACCATTATTTAGTAGCGATTACTAACCACCAAAATTTATGCAAGTCTATGTGTTTCACCAACTAATTAATTTATCCTCCTCATATCTTAGTTGATTAGTTTTTCAAAAAAAAATTATAGGGTTCCATTTCACTACTAACCATTATTAATTTAGGAAACATTGACCAATATACATTATAATTTTTTATATATTATTTTCCATAACATAAACTAAAGTATTTTGCCACACTTGTTAACTTATATTTTCACTCACTTATTAATTTATTTTATTTAAAGATAATAAAAACATAAACATAATTAA
>APFE030763701.1:119438-195021 GCA_000404065.3 Pinus taeda | reverse complement strand
TGGGTCCTAAGGTCAGAATTAGCTGTTAGTCGATTTAGCCGTTGGAGTCTCTACTCAGACTATTTAACATGCTAAGCTGGATCTGTTTCTTCAACTTGTCCTGATGATGAAGCACACTGGTTGGTTCGAAATGCGTAGACAAATGTCTGTCTACATGTAATTAATATTTACTGTGATGCCCAAAGAAGTGTGTCAAAGAAAGGTGTGACCTAGAAATGTGCAGACAAGGAATGTATGTCGATATACAAACATTGTGAATGAAAGCTTCTATTCAGTGTTTTATTATGCTGATGAATGTGAAATGACAAATGTATTTAGTATTTGGGAAGCTCAAATAAAAAGAGCATGAGTAGACATTACAGTGGAGATATTGTACGAAAATGTATGCAAAAATATGAAACATTATAGTGGAGAAATTGTGAGAAAATGTATGTAGAAATATGAAACATTGCAGAAGAAATATAACAAGCCTGAGTGAACATTACAGTGGAGACATTGCGCTAAAATGTATGAGGAAATATGAAACATTGCAGGATTATGATCTATGCCCTGCACACTAGTTCTCTCCAGAAAACACTTATTCCTGACATATTAATAGACCAAAATTGCTAATTAATTGATTAATATGTAATGTTATGCTAGAGAGAGGTATGTGATAGGAGGGTTCAAAAGAGGGCAAGTTTATGTTCATTGTTCATCATACCCATTATCCCACACAATACGCTCCGCACACTGGTTCTCCCACAAAACACTCATTCCTCGCACATTAATAAACCAAAATTGATCATTAATTTATTAATATGTAATGTTATACGAGAGAGAGGTGTTTAGTAGGAGGGTTGAAAGTGGGAATGTTTATGTTCCTTGTTCTGGTCACCCATTATCTCACACAACACTTATTCCTCATGTGCATTACAAAGACACTATGCACTTAGTATTCAATAAGATTAAATAAAAAGAACCTGACATACTAGTGGGAACAATTAATCATCTACCCTTATTTTTCACCCTTTAGACACTGAAACTTTTCATGTCCAAAATTTAATAGCCCAAAACAATTAATTAATATATTAATATGTAGTGTGTGGAAATGTATGTGCAAATACATAACGTTGTAGTAAAGAGTATGATTTGGACGATTTGTTGTTTTTTCTTTGATATAGTTCCTTCATATATCGATATCAAATAAAACATGAATGGTTAATATATAGTTTTGTGTGAGATATAGTACTTTGATACAATTCCTTCACATATCGATATCAAATAAAACATGAATGGTTAATATATAGTTTTGTGTGAGATAGAGAGATATCAAATAAAACATGAATAGTTAATATATAGTTTTGTGCGAGATAGACATATGCAGAAGAAGTATATGGAGGTAGGGAAACATTTCGGGAAATTTATATGTTCGTTACTCTATATAATATTTTTTCCTCACAAACATTAATTTTTTTTATTTAATAATTCTATAATAAATATTTTTAATTTAATATTCTATAATAAATATTTGATTCACAAATATGAAATTACAAATGCATATAGTATTTGAAAACCATCAATATCAAAATTTGTTATTTTTATTTTGATAAATTTTTAAACAATCAAACCTTTCAAACATAGTTTTCAAAACAACATATCAAATCATCCAAAAAGCAACTTTACCACAACTTCATTGCATCCCAATACAAAATAAAAAAGCCCACATCAGCTTAACTTGATGTATATGGAAACCAAACTACTATTCCCCAAAATTTTCATATGATAGTGTTCTCAAAGAATGAAATTGTGGAGAGACGTTCAGACGTTCAGACTACAATGTCCCTTCGATGAGGGTTTAGCAAAGCTTTCGAAGAATTTACATCCAAAGGATACAAAGTCCCTAAACAATGGAAGCTAAGCCCCTGCACGAACATGAAATCAGTGTTTGGAAAGACACACTTGTGAGATTAGCTTATTGTTATTGTGACGGGCATGTACTGGTGCTTTGGACTGTGACCACAACCCACCGAAAATCCCAGTGTTTACGATTTTAGCCATCCAAAGAAATTTGATACATTGAGGGATAATTTGGAATGTTGAGTGGAGCACGTAGGGAAGTGGTGACTGATAACATGTTGCATGTTCGGAGCAAGGAACTGAGATGTACTTAGTAGTAGAAAGTTTGTGTAACTATTTTCCACATACATTTTCTCTTGCATTTTTTGTTTCCGTCACTATTATTTATATGTATTTTTCTGGCACTTTTTTTCGGAGTTGTTTATAATGCGACTTTTTGGAGATTCCGGTGACGGAATCCGGCGGAATAAATTGAGCTTAAATCTTGATTTGTTGCAGTTAATATGGTTTTTTAACTTAATATTTGGATTCAGCGCCCCGAAAAACCCCTAGGACGCTTTGATTGTGTAGAAACTAGCTATCAAACATGTAATTCCAATAAATTGCTGCCAGATTTTGACCGGAAAGACTTTTAAAAAGTCTCATTATAGACAACTGCCTTTTTTTCTGCACAATAAAATAGTAGCAATTTGATATTAAATTAATATATAATTTTTTTTACATATTTTTGTTAGCTTAGAACTTCATCATTTATGGTATTATTGGGCATAGTATAGCAATGTCAGACCTAATAGTGTCGTAGCACTTACCCATGGATTAAACACATAAAATTAGTCTTTTCTTATTTTAAAATGATTTCTTAGGCACTAACTGAAAATAAATCACTCTTCACTAGTGGAATTATGTCACATTATGGTTGGCTCCAATAGAAAATTAAAAATAAGATTTTTGAAAACTAGAAAATTATACTTTAATTTATTGGAAAATAGAAATATTCAGGATTTTACGGAAACCTTCGTTAAAATTAAAAAAAAAAAACACAAACTAATCAAATGTCAATGAAATTCAATTGCGAGGAAAGTTCAATAGTCCAGGGCCAAAAAAATATAGTCATTTTTGTCATGTAATAGTCATTCTTTTCATGTAGTTTCAACACATAACTCTGGATCTACT
Source organism: Pinus taeda (assembly GCA_000404065.3). Taxonomy (NCBI): domain Eukaryota; kingdom Viridiplantae; phylum Streptophyta; class Pinopsida; order Pinales; family Pinaceae; genus Pinus; species Pinus taeda. Next base: position 192,009 of record APFE030763701.1, on the reverse strand, counting down.
AAACACCCAGAGGAATCCCATATCTTTTTATGCTAAAATACTCAAGATATTTCATCACTGTCACTACTTGGTAGACTAGTAAAGATGGATCTGGTTCGTTTTAATTATTAACTTTATAATTCTAATTATTTATTTTATTTTATTTTTATTTTTTATGTATATGTAATTTTGTCTAGTTAAAATGTTTTATTAGTAGTAGTAATTTTATTCTTATATTTTTATATTCTATTTTATTTTATTTATATTGTTATGTAATTTCACTGAATCAAAATGTTTACATAACATAACATCATATCACATAATATAGCCATACAATATCTCCTCTATACTAGGCTAGGGAAGGACTCTTGACATAATCATAATTTATTTTTGTAACTGTTTTTTATTTTACTTACTAACTCATATTTAAAGTGTGCTTCATTTTTGTGATCTTTTTTAGATTTCCTCACTAACTCATAATTTCTGCATTTCAGTAATTCGACCAAACTATTAACTCATAATTTCTTCATGTTAATACTCCTACCAAAATATTATTTAAGATAAGGAGTTGTCTTTAGTGTGACTTTTTGGACTTACAGGTGCTTGAATCTAGTTGAAAAATTTGAGTTGAAATCTTGATTTGCGTTATTTAAACAGGTTTTTTGACCCTATATATGGATCCATCACCCTCAAAAACTCCTACAACACGAATTTCGCTTAAAATTTTGAGTTGAAATCTTGATTTGTGTTATTTAATGGTTGAATTGAGGCTTCTGTGATCCATAACAACTATAAGAAGAAATATTTCGACGTAACTCACATTCAGAAAATCATTGTCGACACGTTTCGAACCAACCAATGTGGTTCATCGTTAGTACAAGTTGAAAAATCAGATCTATCTTTGCTAATTAAATACTTAGAGCAGAGCTTCCAACGGGTAACTAGGACAACGTCTACATTTGACTAGGGACCAGGGTCAACTAAACCCGTATTAAAGGTAAGCAAGGGACCTATATATAAATTCCATGAGTAAATTTAATTTCTTTTTTTTTTTCCTAAATTAGACTAATTCTATTAATCAAAAATATGGTACAAGATGAGACAATCAAGAGAAAAAGAAAACCGGCAACCGGAAATGATAGGACTATCAACCTTGGTTCTGGAGAAGGAGTGAAACAAGCTAGAAGCTACAACATATGGCTGGAAGAAAAAACACTAACTTCTACCCAGAATGGGCAAACGCCTCAACACAAAGCTTTTTCCCTTTCCTTTTTTTGACTTCGACCCAGCCATCTTGGGGTGAATGAGCCATAGCAACTTGAAGATTGGGGATCTCCACCAGTGGGCCCTCCTTTTCTGAATTAGAGGAGGAGGTCAAATGGACGCATTTTTGGGCGATGACTGTATCTGAGAAATGCGTCGGACCATCAGTGGAAGGGACCACGGAATGAGGGGCCTGATCAAAATCTGTATCGCTACCTTCATCTTCAGAGCTAGAGGAATCAGAATCTACGACTGGAGGTGGAGAGCAAGGAGCCCATCGTTTGGACTTGGGCTTGGAGAGGTTATCCTTATTCTTTTTTGGAAAGAGAGAGGGGTAGGTGTTCTGCAGATGCCCTGATTGGTGGCAATGGCGGAAACGGAGTGCAATATTTTTGTAATCCAGTGCCTGGGTCCAGAAGTAGTCGTTTATCTTGAGATTGATTTGTTCTGGAAGTCCTTTGATCAAATCTAACTCCACACATATTCTGGCATATGTGTAGAGACCTTTATGTTCCCGCCAGAAGTCTCCCATAATGAAACTCCTCAAGGTGTTGCCTATGGCTTTAAAGGCAGCACCATGCCATAAGTGGGTAGGTAAGTTTGGAAGCCTGATCCATACAGGTGTCTTAGTAATGACAGCAGTTGCTGGATCAAAATCTGGGAACCAAGGAGTCAAGAAGAGCCCTGCAGTTCCCATGAACCAAGCGCCCTCTTCTAAAGCCTTTCATAATGCTTACTGTCATAGAAAAGAACAATGAAGTATCCTTTTGAACAGAAATTGATCTTGCAATGATGAGTCCAGTTTGCATGGATCCATGCATAGATATCCTGAGATCGCGGCCACAGTCCGTTAAATCTGCAAATGATGGCTCTTTCTGCAAATTCTTGGAGCAGGTTTGTAGGACCTTGATTGGCGATTTCAACAGAGAGAACTGATGCAGGAGCATCTGATTCGAAGGAAAAATCTTCTCATTTATTCCACAAAATCAAAAAAAAAAATCTACAGGCAAGGAGTGGGATCCTTTGCCTGTTGTTTTTATGTCTTTTTAGTTAAAATTAGGAACTAGATAAGGAATAAAAACATGCCATATTTTCTAGATAGGCTTAGAATAAGGCATGCTAGATTAGTTGTTATAAAAAACAAAGAAAAGCTCTAATTTACTATGTATTTCTACTTTACTATATGTGACTGCTTTTGTAATAAGGCAGCTATGGATGAAAAAGGAAAAAGATGTTAAACTTGGCCGCCAAGGAGGGAAGATTCTCTCTCATGTAGAACTCCAGAATTAGAGACATATTGTGTGTATGAACAGTAGGAAGAATTGAATCGAATGGCAACTCTTTAATTTAAAAAAAAAAACAGCGCCTTAAAGGCAGATGATGCGTTCCGTGTATGGGTGGAATATTAATGTAATTCTTATGCAATATAGATGGTATTTTTTAATCGTGGTTCAGCGGTGAATTGGTAGAACCGTGTGGGGTTTTTGTATGGACAGCAGAACTGTCGCTGTGGATTTGCATTGATAATACCGTGGACATTGAACCGTGACTTAAACCTGTGTATAAATGTATGGAGCGCGCACCTCAAACATGGTTAAAGGCTGGGTATTGTTATAACATTACATGTTGAGAATTGTGTGCGTATTGAATCTGTTGTGCGCATATTTAATCAGTTATGTGCGTATTTATATATGTGTTGTTTGTATTGTTAAGGACCGTGTGTGTGCATATTCATAATTACTATGTGCAGCATATTCATGGATTGCTAACAATATGTTTATAAGTTTTCCTCTCAAATGTTGTGCGCCTACCTTGTATCGCCGCGAGTTAAGTTGTTGTGTGCATTGATATCCATCACATGAAATCGAAGTTGTATCATGAGTTTAAACTATAATTGCTGTGGACCTGATTGTGCATATATACTGTGGAACGTGGTAGAAGATCCTCGGTTTCTCATACATAGTTTGGTATGTAAAATCATTTAATCCCAAACTCAATTGGAAGGAATTGTAAATTTTACACAAGAAGTTGTTGGTTTAATGACAGATGATTTCAAATATTTGACAAGGGAAAGAGAGGAAGACATCGAAGATATGTCAAACAAACTAGGGAGACTATCATTAGAGCCAGCAAGCAGTCCATCGTTAGTGGTATCAGAGCCAGCAACTGGCGTTGAATTAAATCTCAGGAGGAAGAGAAGGCTGGCTTTCAGGGTTGGAAGAGGACGAGGACGTGGTGGAAGAGGACGAAACTAGTTTGATGAATACAAAGATCTGTTTCTTGTGTATTATGTGTTTTGCATAATTTTGTCCTTTAGCATTTTTTGCATTTGTCTCGGTTTGCAACTTTTCCATTTTTGCAATTCTTGCAATTTTGCAACTTTTGCAACTTTTGCAATTTTTACATGTTTTTAAATTTCTAGCAATTTCTTCACGTGTAACTGGGTATTATGTTCGGTTTTGCTCCCACCTTACCCTCTTTGTTGTTTTAGCCCTAATCATTGTCCATGGTGAGGAGCCATACCGGCCCTGTTACTAGATCCAAGTCTGGTTCTCTTCAATCTGTCGATCTTGATCCTCCTGAGCAAGATTATGCCATGAGCAAGCTCGACAATATTGTGCAGCAAATCATCTGGGAAAACGCTCTCTCTCCTCAAGAGATTGAGCAAGCGTTTTTCAGTTTTGCAAATCTTGCTGGTCATTGGAATTCCGGAGCAGACAATGAGGGTACTACGCAGCTCCCTCCAAATATTGCGCAGCACCCTTCCAGAACTGCGCAGCCTCCTCTTGGCTCTACAGTTGCTACGGAGGGCCCTTCAGTTGCTGCGCAGGGTCATCCTTCTACTGCGCAGAGGGGTCCTTCTATCTCCCTTGCCCATCCGGCATCGTATACAGTTCACCAACATCCAGCAAATGAAGAAATTCTACCTATGCCAAATTCCTGGACCGAAGTAATTTCATGTGCAGTAAAAGATTTCCAGAAAGCCACTGAAATTTTACTCAAATCTCAGTCGCTTGTTGAGAAATTATTGATGATGGTTGCATGGTCCGGAATGGCTCCAGAGAGAGATTGGTCCAATTCTTGGATTGCTACCAGTCCATTTATCCTGAGCACATTCGCATCACTTCTTGCATTTCATCATCCAGCATCAACATTCTGGACATTGTGCTTTTCAAAGGTGATGACTTCCACACCTCTGGAAAGCTTTCCACTAGATGTTTCCAGAAACCACTGAATGCATATCAGTGTATTCCTTTTACTTCCTAGCATCCCAAGCACCAGAAAGTAGCATTCGTGGTTAATGAGCTGGAGAGATATCTTCGAGAGAGAGCACTGAGTTGGGCTTCCTTGAACTCAGACGGGCATTTTACAGCAGGCTTCGGTCAAGGGGCTATCCACCGGATTTCCTCCAGGCATGTTTTGCCATGGTCCATTGGGATCAAAGGGTTTCTCTAATGCAGCAGGTCTATGCATGAGGTCCTCTTCACTCTCTTGGCCTCAAAAGGGCCCCCTTGGTGTTGAAGCTGGACTTTTGTGAAGCCACTCGTGCTTTGAAACTTGGGGGTTCCCTAAACCCTAAACTGCATGGAGAATTCCAGCGTTACCCTTTGCTTCAATATATTCCCAAGCCCTTGATTTGTTGGCGGAATCCACGCAAAATCAGGACTTTTTACATGAGCAGTTCCGACCCCCTACCATCATCTTCTACAGGAGCAGTGCATTCTTCTTCCAAGAGCAGTACATGATTTTTTCATATTTTTTGCATGAGCGGTGCTATTTTTTCCTATTTTTATTTTTATTTTAAATATTTTAAATATTTATTTTTAAATATTTTAATATTTAAAATTAAAAATAAAAAACCATGCACCAATACCAAGGATGCAAAAAATACCATGTACCATTTACCATGCACTTGCCCTGTCCGCTTTTGCTATATAAGGACAACAAGTAGCTCACTTTCTTTGTATCACTGATGAGTCCTGTTGAGGAAGAAACTAGTTTGATGAATACAAAGATCTGTTTCTTGTGTATTATGTGTTTTGCATAATTTTTTCCTTTAGCATTTTTTGCATTTGTCTCGGTTTGCAACTATTGCATTTTTGCAATTCTTGCAATTTTTACATGTTTTTCAATTTCTGTCAATTTCTTCACGTGTAACTGGGTATTCTGTTCGGTTTTGTTCCCACCTTACTCTCTTTTCTGTTTTAGCCTAATCATTGTCCATGGTGAGGAGCCATACCAGCCCTGTTACTAGATCCAAGTCTGGTTCTCTTCAATCTGTCGATCTTGATCCTCCTGAGCAAGATTCTGCCATGAGCAAGCTCGATAATATTGTGCAGCAAATCATCCGGGAAAACGCTCTCTCTCCTCAAGAGATTGAGCAAGCGTTTTTCAGTTTTGCAAATCTTGCTGGTCATCGGAATTCTGGAGCAGACAATGAGGGTACTGCGCATCTCCCTCCAAATACTGCGCAACACCCTTCCAGAACTGCGCAGCCTCCTCTTGGCTCTACAGTTGCTGCACAGGGCCCTTCAGTTGTTGTGCAGGGTTGTCCTTCTACTGCGAAGAGGGGTCCTTCAATCTCCTTTGCCCATCCGGGATCGTCTACAGTTCACCAACATCCAGCAAATGAAGAAATTCCGCCTATGCCAAATTCCTGGACCGAAGTAATTTCATGTGCAATAAAAGATTTCCAGAAAGCCACTGAAATTTTGCTAAAATCTCAGTCGCTTGTTGAGAAATTATTAGCTCTTCAGCAAGACAACCGTGTTATTCAAAGCCTTATGGTTAAAACACCGGGTCTTGTAGCTTCCGATCCTGATACCAATGATGCTCTTAAATCAGGTCTTGAAGCTCTTACTGCCAGATACAGAAGAGATTGCCATGAATTTTACTTGCGGCATGAGCAATCTATTGTGGAGCAAAATGAAGCTATGGTTTCTCAGCTTGCTTCAGATTTTGAAAATCAGCTTCACTAGCTTGCCGAGCCGTTCCAGCATATTCAGTTCACTAGCTCTTCCGATCTGGTTGATGGCAGCAATATTGCTGCTCATTGGACTTCACTGGCCTTGTCTTCTTATAATCGACAGGTCAATGAATTCCAAATTGAGCTAGTTGAACATCGTTCTGCGAGAGCTGCTGCCCAAGCCGCCCGAAATGCCGCACGGGAAGAATTAGCTAAGCAAGCTAATGATATTCCCATAGAAGAAGCCATTTCTGTTTTCGTCCAGAAAGAAGTTGCAAAATCTTTCCAGGCCCAGCAGAAAAAACTTGATGCCACCTTGAAGCCTTTGCAAGATCAGCTTGCTTTTCTTATTGAGCTTCAATCTCCTGGCACTTCACCTCCTTCTCGGCAGTAGCAACGGCGACAGCAGCAGCTGCGTAGACAGCCCCAGCAGCGACAGCAGCAAGGCCAACCTCCACAGCAGCTGCAGCAACAGCAACAACAACCTCTGCGCAGCCAAAAGAGCCCTCTGCGCAATCATCCCTAGCAACTGCGCAGTCAGCCCCAGCAACTGCGTAGTCAGCCTCAGAGGCAACAGCAGCAGCAGTTTCCGCAGATTCAGCAATCCTGGTGAAAAAACGGGATGGGCAGGGGGCGATTCCGTCGAGGAATTCGCTCCACACAATCTGTTGCTGGGTAGTCAGCTTCCATTCCAAACCAGCCTTTTCAGAACACTGGTTTGAATCCAGAAGTTGCCCGATTTGCGCCACAGTGGCAAGATGTGCATCAGATTTCTGCCGGAGTCAAAGGGAAAGGCACGACTCTTTTTGTGTAACCAATTCCCGTCATCTTTTTTCGTTGCCCTCCATTAGCCCCTTTTCTTATTTGGCTTATCTGATTGGAAAAATGACCCCTTCCCGGATTGGTCGTCGAATTAGCAATCTTGCTATTCACAATCTCTCTTCTATCCCTCTTTCGTTCAGCCAAACCAAATTGTCAGGCCTAGGGCACAAATACATTCCCGACCTCCGCCCATGGCCATTGATGACATCTTTAAGGAATATGCCTATTTTTCCCGTCTTTGCCATCTCAGAAGGTCTTTTCGACTTTTTGCTGATGATGACACTTACAATCCTTTTCGCCTGCCAAACCCTACCTGCGAGCCTCCAATTAATGATCCTGATCTTAATGGTTCTCTTTAGCTTGGCCTTTCAATCCTTAAAAACCGCATTGCTTCTGTCCATTTTGCCACCAGACCCAGATTCGCAAGATGCCAATTGCTTGCACTAAGGAGCCTTCGCTGACTCCCTATTGTGATCAAACCAGAAGATAAGAACCTGGGGATTGTTGTGCTCGACAGAGATAGTTATGTTGCCGAAGCTCATTGGCAACTAGCTGATCTCAATGTTTACAGACAGTATGCAGCGGTTCCATGGTTGGCCATCAGCAGGTCTCTCAGGCAGCTTCAAGCAAGATTCCGCAATCTTCTTACACTTCAGCAGTGGGAGTATATAATGCAAGTCAAGCCACAAGATGCCAAAGCTTGCAGGCTTTACTTCATTTGGAAAATCCACAAAACCCTCCTGTTGGTAGGCCTATTTGTGCTTACAATGGGTTTATGTTGGAGCCTCTTTCGAAATTCTTGCATTATAAACTTCTTGGCACTTTACTTGCTTAGCCAAATCATCTTCCAGACTCTCTTACTTTATTGCAGGATATTGAATCCAAGCGTTTTTCTCCGAATTCATTTCTTGTAACTTTTGATGTAGAGTCTCTCTACCCTAGCATTCCCACTCAGGAAATTTTGCATGCCTTACGGGATATGGTTGAGCATAGTAGTGCTAATCTCTTCACTCCAGAAGATGTTGATTTTCTAGTTAGTGCAGCAGAGTTGGTGCTCAAGTGGCATTTCTTGCAGTTTGATGGCTCTTTTTATCGGCAGATTAGAGGCACTGCCATGGGCAGCAATTTTGATGTTGTTTATGCATGTCTCTTTCTTTGCCACCTTGAGCAAGAAGTCTTCCGTAGATTTCCTGCTCCAGAGATTCAGCTTTTCAGACGGTTTATTGATGATGGTTGCATGGTCTGGAATGGCTCCAGAGAGAGATTGGTCCAATTCTTGGATTGCTACCAGTCCATTTATCCTGAGCACATTCACATCACTTCTTGCATTTCATCATCCAGCATCAACATTCTGGATATTGTGCTTTTCAAAGGTGATGACTTCCACACCTCTGGAAAGCTTTCCACCAGATGTTTCCAGAAACCACTGAATGTGTATCAGTATATTCCTTTTACTTCCTGGCATCTCAAGCACCAGAAAGTAGCATTCGTGGTTAATGAGCTGCAGAGATATCTTCTTCGAGAGAGCACTGAGTTGGGCTTCCTTGAACTCAGACGGGCATTTTACAGCAGTCTTCGGTCGAAGGGCTATCGACCGGCTTTCTTCCAGGCATGTTTTTCCAAGGTCCATTGGGATGAAAGGGTTGCTCTAATGCAGCGTGTCTATGCACGAGGTCCTGTTCACTCTCTTGGCCTCAAAAGGGCCCCCTTGGTGTTGAAGCTTGACTTTTGTGAAGCCACTCGTGCTTTGAACCTTGGGGGTTCCCTAAACCCTAAACTGCATGGAGAATTCTAGCGTTACCCTTTGCTTCAGCATATTCCCAAGCCCTTGATTTGTTGGTGGAATCCGCGCAAAATCAGGACTTTTTACATGAGCAGTTCCGACCCCCGACCATGATCTGCTATAGGAGCAGTGCATTCTTCTTCCAAGAGCAGTACATGATTTTTTCATATTTTTTGCATGAGCGATGCTATTTTTTCCTATTTTTATTTTTATTTTAAATATTTTAATATTTAAAATTAAAAATAAAAAACCATGCACCAATACCATGGATGCAAAAAATAACATGTACCATTTATCATGCACTTGCCCTGTCTGCTTTTGCTATATAAGGACAACGAGTAGCTCACTTTCTTTGTGTCACTGATGAGTCCCGTTGAGGATGAAACTAGTTTGATGAATACAAAGATCTGTTTCTTGTGTATTATGTGTTTTGCATAATTTTTTCCTTTAGCATTTTTTGCATTTGTCTCGGTTTGCAACTTTTGCATTTTTTCAATTCTTGCAATTTTGCAACTTTTGCAACTTTTGCAACTTTTACAATTTTTACATGTTTTTCAATTTCTGGCAATTTCTTCATGTGTAACTGGGTATTCTGTTCGGTTTTGTTCCCACCTTACTCTCTTTGTTGTTTTAGCCCTAATCATTGTCCATGGTGAGGAGCCATACCGGCCCTGTTACTAGATCCAAGTCTGGTTCTCTTCAATCTGTCGATCTTGATCGTCCTGAGCAAGATTCTGCCATGAGCAAGCTTGACAATATTGTGCAGCAAATCATCCGGGAAAACGCTCTCTCTCCTCAAGAGATTGAGCAAGCATTTTTCAGTTTTGCAAATCTTTCTGGTCATCAGAATTCCGGAGGAGACAATGAGGGTACTGCGCAGCTCCCTCAAGATACTGCGCAACACCCTTCCAGAACTGCGCAGCCTCCTCTTGGCTCTACAGTTGCTGCGCAGGGCCCTTCAGTTGTTGCGCAAGGTCATCCTTCTACTACGCAGAGGGGTCCTTCTGTATCCTTTGCCCATCCGGGATCGTCTACAGTTCAACAGCATCCAGCAAATGAAGAAATTCCGCCTATGCCAAATTCCTGGACCGAAGTAATTTCATGTGCAGTAAAAGATTTCCAGAAAGCCACTGAAATTTTCCTCAAATATCAGTCGCTTGTTGAGAAATTATTAGCTCTTCAGCAAGACAACCATGTTATTCAAAGCCTTATGGTTAAAACATCGGGTCTTGTAGCTTCCGATCCTGATACTAATGATGCTCTTAAATCAGGTCTTGAAGCTCTTACTGCGAGATACACAAGAGATTGCCATCAATTTTACTTGCGGCATGAGCAATCTATTGTGGAGCAAAATGAAGCTAGGGTTTCTCAGATTGATTCAGATTTTGAAAATCCCCTTCACCAGCTTGCCGAGCCATTCCAGCATATTCATTTCACTAGCTCTTCTGGTCCGGTTGATGGCAGCAATATTGCTGCTTATTGGACTTCACTGGCCTTGTCTTCTTATAATCGACAGGTTAATGAATTCCAAATTGAGCTAGTTGAACGTCGTTCCACCAGAGCTGCTACCCAAGCCGCCCGAAATGCCGCTCAGGAAGAATAAGCTAAGCAAGCTAATGATATTCCCAGAGAAGAAGCCATTTCTATTTTGGTCCAGAAAGAAGTTGCAAAATCTTTCCAGGCCCAGCAATAGAAACTTGATGCCACCTTGAAGCCTTTGCAAGATCAGCTTGCTTTTCTTATTGAGCTTCAATCTCCCGAAACTTCACCTCCTTCTCGGCAGCAGCAACGGCGATAGCAGTAGCAGCAGCAGCAGCAGCGTAGATAGCCCCAACAGCGACAGCAGCAAGGCCAGCCTCCACAGCAGCTGCAGCAGCAGCAACAGCAGCCTCTGCGCAGCCAAAAGAGGCCTCTGCGCAGTCAGCCCCAGCAACTGCATAGTCAGCCTCAGAGGCAGCAGCAGCAGCAGTTTCCGCAGACTCAGCAATCCCGGCCAAAAAACGGGATGGGCAGGGGGCGGTTACGTCGAAGAATTCGCTCCACACAATCTGTTGCTTGGCAGTCGGCTTCCATTCCAAACCAGCCTTTTCAGAACACTGCTTTGAATCCGGAAGCTGCCCCATTTGCGCCACAGCGGCAAGATGTGCATCATATTTCTGCCGGAGTCAAAGGGAAAGGCACGACTCTTTTTGTGTAAGCAATTCCCGTTATCTCTTTTGGTTTCCCTCCATTAGCCCCTTTTCTTATTTGGCTTATCTGATTGGAAGAATGACCCCTTCCTGGATTGATCTTTGAATTAGCAATCTTGCTATTCACAATCTCTCTTCTGTCCCTCTTTCCTTCAGCCAAACCAAATTGTTGGGCCTAGGGCACAAATACATTCCCCGACCTCCGCTCGTGGCCATTGATGACATCTTTAAGGAATATGACTATTTTTCCCGTCTTTGCCATCTCAGAAGGTTTTTTCGACTTTCTACTAATGATGACACTTACAATCCCTTTCGCCTGCCAAACCCTACCTGGGAGCCTCCGATTAATGATCCTGATCTTAATCGTTCTCTTCATCTTGGCAGTTCCATCCTTAAAAACAGCATTGCTTCTGTCCATTTTGCCGCCAGACCTAGATTCGCTAGATCCCAATTGCTTGCACTAAGGAGCCTTCGCCGACTCCCTATTGTGATCAAACCAGCAGATAAGAACCTGGGGATTGTTGTGCTTGACAGAGATAGTTATGTTTTCGAAGCTCATCGGCAACTAGCTGATCTCAATGTTTACAGACAGTATGCAGTAGTTCCATGGTTGGCCATCAGCAGGTCTCTCAGGCAGCTTCAAGCAAGATTCCGCAATCTTCTTACAGTTCAGCAGTGGGAGTATATAATGCAAGTCAAGCCGCAAGATGCCGAAGCTTGCAGTTTTTACTTCATTTGGAAAATCCACAAAAACCCTCCTGTCGGTAGGCCTATTTGTGCTACAATGGGTTTATGTTGGAGCCTCTTTCCAAATTCTTGCATTATAAACTTCTTGGCACTTTACTTGCTTAGCCAAATCATCTTCCAGACTCTCTTACTTTATTGCAGGATATTGAATCCAATCGTTTTGCTCCCGATTCATTTCTTGTAACTTTTGATGTAGAGTCTCTCTACCCTAGCATTCCCACTCAGGAAGGCTTGCATGCCTTACGAGATATGGTTGAGCATACTACTGCGAATCTCTTCACTCCAGAAGATGTTGATTTTCTAGTTAGTGCAGCAGAGTTGGTGCTCAAGTGGCATTTCTTGCAGTTTGATGGCTCTTTTTATCGGCAGATTAGAGGCACTGCCATGGGCAACAATTTTGTTGTTGTTTATGCATGTCTCTTTCTTTGCCACCTTGAGCAAGAAGTCTTCCATAGATTTCCTACTCCAGAGATTTAGCTTTTCAGACGATTTATTGATGATGGTTGCATGGTCTGGAATGGCTCCAGAGAGAGATTGGTCCAATTCATGGATTGCTACCAGTCCATTTATCCTGAGCACATTCGCATCACTTCTTGCATTTCATCATCCAGCATCAACATTCTGGACATTGTGCTTTTCAAAGGTGATGACTTCCACACCTCTGGAAAGCTTTCCACTAGATGTTTCCAGAAACCACTGAATGCGTATCAGTATATTCCTTTTACTTCCTGGCATCCCAAGCACCAGAAAGTAGCATTCCTGGTTAATGTGCTGCAGAGATATCTTCGAGAGAGAGCACTGATTTGGGCTTCCTTGAACTGAGACGGGCATTTTGCAGTAGGCTTCGGTCGAGGGGCTATCCACTGGATTTCCTCCAGGCATGTTTTTCCAAGGTCCATTGGGATCAAAGGGTTGCTCTAATCCAGCAGGTCTATGCACGAGGTCCTCTTCACTCTCTTGGACTCAAAAGGCCCCCCTTGGTGTTGAAGGTGGACTTTTGTGAAGCCACTCATGCTTTGAACCTTGGGGGTTCCCTAAACCCTAAACTGCATGGAGAATTCCAGCGTTACCCTTTGCTTCAGCATATTCCTAAGCCCTTGATTTGTTGGCGGAGTCCGCGCAAAATCGTAACTTTTTACATGAGCAGTTCCGACCCCCGACCATGATCTTCTACAGGAGCAGTGAATTCTTCTTCCAGGAGCAGTACATGATTTTTTCATATTTTTTGCATGAGTGGTGCTATTTTTTCCTATTTTTATTTTTATTTTAAATATATATAAATATTTATTTTTAAATGTTTTAATATTTAAAATTAAAAATAAAAAACCATGCACCAATACCATGGATGCAAAAAATACCATGTACCATTTACCATGCACTTGCCCTGTCCGCTTTTGCTATATAAGGACAGCAAGTAGCTCACTTTCTTTGTATCACTGATGAGTGTTGTTGAGGACGAAACTAGTTTGATGAATACAAAGATCTGGTTCTTGTGTATTATGTGTTTTCCATAATTTTGTCCTTTAGCATTTTTTGCATTTGTCTTGGTTTGCAACTTTTGCATTTTTGCAATTCTTGCAATTTTGCAACTTTTGCAATTTTTACATGTTTTTCAATTTCTGGCAATTTCTTCACGTGTAACTGGGTATTTTGTTTGGTTTTGTTCCCACCTTACTCTCTTTGATGTTTTAGCCCTAATCATTGTCCATGGTGAGGAGCCATACCGGCCCTATTACTATATCCAAGTCTGGTTCTCTTCAATCTGTCGATCTTGATTCTCCTGAGAAAGATTCTACCATGAGCAAGCTCGACAATATTGTGCAGCAAATCATCCGGGAAAACGCTCTCTCTCCTCAAGAGATTGAGCAAGCGTTTTTTATTTTTGCAAATCTTGCTGGTCATCGGAATTACGGAGCAGACAATGAGGGTACTGCACAGCTCCCTCCAGATATTGCGCAGCACCCTTCCAGAACTGCGCAACCTCCTCTTAGCTCTACAGTTGTTGCGCAGGGCCCTTCAGTTGCTGCACAGGGTCATCCTTCTACTGCGCAGAGGGGTTCTTCTGTCTCCTTTGCTCATCCGGGATCGTCTACAGTTCACTAGCATCCATCAAATGAAGAAATTCCACCTATCCCAAATTCCTGGACCAAAGTAATTTCATGTGCAGTAAAAGATTTCCACAAAGCCACTGAAATTTTGCTCAAATCTCAGTCGCTTGTTGAGAAATTATTAGCCCTTCAGCAAGACAACCGTGTTATTCAAAGCCTTATGGTTAAAACACCGGGTCTTGTAGCTTCCGACCCTGATACCAATGATGCTCTTAAATCAGGTCTTGAAGCTCTTACTGCCAGATACAGAAGAGATTGTCGTGAATTTTACTTGCGGCATGAGCAATCTATTGTGGAGAAAAATGAAGCTAGGGTTTCTTAACTTGCTTCAGATTTTGAAAATCAGCTTCACCAGCTTGCCGAGCCGTTCTAGCATATTCAATTCACTAGCTCTTCCGGTCCGGTTGATGGCAGCAATATTGCTGCTCATTGGACTTCACTCGCCTTGTCTTCTTATAATCGACAGGTCAATGAATTCCAAATTGAGCTAGTTGAACGTCATTCCGCCAGAGCTGCTGCCCAAGCCGCCCGAAATGCTGCTCGGGAAGAATTAGCTAAGCAAGCTAATGATATTCCCGAAGAAGAAGCCATTTCTGTTTTGGTCCAAAAAGAAGTTCCAAAATATTTCTAGGCCCAGCAATAAAAACTTGATGCCACATTGAAGCGTTTGCAAGATTAGCTTGCTTTTCTTATTGAGCTTCAATCTCCTGACACTTCACCTCCTTCTCGGCAGCAGTAATGGCGAGAGCAGCAGCGGCAGTGTAGACAGCGCCAACAGCGACAGCAACAAGGCTAGCCTCCACAGCAGCTGCAGCAGCAGCAACAGCAGCCTTTGTGCAGCCAAAAGAGGCCTCTGCGCAGTCAGCCCCAGCAACTACGCAGTCAGCCACAACAACTACGCAGTCAGCCCCAGCAACTGCGCAGTCAACCTCAGAGGCAGCAGCAGTAGCAGTTTCCGCAGACTCAGCAATCCCGGCTAAAAAATGGGATGGGAAGGGGGCGGTTCCATTGAGGAATTCGCTCCACACAATCTGTTGCTGGGCAGTCGGCTTCCATTCCAAACCAGCCTTTTCAGAACACTGGTTTGAATCCGGAAGCTGCCCCATTTGCGCCACAGTGGCAAGATGTGCATTAGATTTCTGTCGGAGTCAAAGGGAAAGGCACGACTCTTTTTGTGTAAGAAATTCCCGTCATCTCTTTTGGTTGTCCTCCATTAGCCCCTTTTCTTATTTGGCTTATCTGATTGGAAAAATGACCCCTTCCCAAATTGATCGTCGAATTAGCAATCTTGCTATTCACAATCTCTCTTCTATCCCTCTTTCCTTCAGCCAAACCAAATTGCTGGGCCTAGGGCACAAATACATTCCCCGGCCTCCGCCCATGGCCATTGATGGCATCTTTAAGGAATATGCCTATTTTTTCTGTCTTGGCCATCTCAGAAGGTTTTTTCGACTTTCTGCTGATGATGACACTTACAATCCTTTTCGCCTGCCAAACCCTACCTGGGAGCCTCTGATTAATGATCCTGATCTTAATCGTTCTCTTTAGCTTGTCCTTTCCATCCTTAAAAACTGCATTGCTTCTGTCCATTTTGCCGCCAGACCCAGATTCGCTAGATCCCAATTGCTTGCACTAAGGAGCCTTCGCCGACTCCCTATTGTGATCAAACCAGC
This sequence comes from Pinus taeda, assembly GCA_000404065.3. Classification (NCBI taxonomy): domain Eukaryota; kingdom Viridiplantae; phylum Streptophyta; class Pinopsida; order Pinales; family Pinaceae; genus Pinus; species Pinus taeda. The sequence continues at coordinate 176,479 of APFE030763701.1, read as the reverse complement.
AAATAAGAACCTGGGGATTGTTGTGCTTGACAAAGATAGTTATGTTGCCCAAGCTCATCGGCAACTAGCTGATCTCAATGTTTACAGAGAGTATGCAGTGGTTCCATGGTTGGCCATTAGCAGGTCTCTCAGGTAGCCTCAAGCAAGATTCCACAATCTTATTACAGTTCAGCAGTGGGAGTATATAATGCAAGTCAAGTCGCAAGATGCGAAAGCTTGCACGCTTTACTTCATTTGGAAAATCCACAAAAACCCTCCTGTCGGTAGGCCTATTTGTGCTTACAATGGGTTTATGTTGGAGCCTCTTTCCAAATTCTTGCATTATAAACTTCTTGGCACTTTACTTGCTCAGCCAAATCATCTTCCAGACTCTCTTACTTTATTGAAGGATATTAAATCCAAGCGTTTTGCTCCCGATTCATTTCTTGTAACTTTTGATGTAGAGTCTCTCTACCCTAGCATTCCCACTCAGGAAGCCTTGCATGCCTTACGGGATATGGTTGAGCATAGTACTGCTGATCTCTTCACTCCAGAAGATGTTGATTTTCTAGTTAGTGCAGCAGAGTTGGTGCTCAAGTGGCATTTCCTGCAGTTTGATGGCTCTTTTTATCGGCAGATTAGAGGCACTACCATGGGCAGCAATTTTGTTGTTGTTTATGCATGTCTCTTTCTTTGCCACCTTGAGCAAGAAGTCTTCCGTAGATTTCCTGCTCCAGAGATTCAGCTTTTCAGACGGTTTATTGATGATGGTTGCATGGTCTGGAATGGCTCCAGAGAGAGATTGGTCCAATTCTTGGATTGCTACCAGTCCATTTATCCTGAGCACATTCGCATCACTTCTTGCATTTCATCATCCAGCATCAACATTCTGGACATTGTGCTTTTCAAAGGTGATGACTTCCACACCTCTGGAAAGCTTTCCACCAGATGTTTCCAGAAACCACTGAATGCGTATCAGTATATTCCTTTTACTTCCTGGCATCCCAAGCACCAGAAAGTAGCATTCCTGGTTAATGAGCTGCAGAGATATCTTCGAGAGAGAGCACTGAGTTGGGCTTCCTTGAACTCAGACGGGCATTTTACAGCAGGCTTCGGTCGAGGGGCTATCCACCGGATTTCCTCCAGGCATGTTTTACCAAGGTCCATTGGGATCAAAGGGTTGCTCTAATGCAGCAGGTCAATGCACGAGGTCCTGTTCACTCTCTTGGCCTCAAAAGGGCCCCCTTGGTGTTGAAGGTGGACTTTTGTGAAGCCACTCATGCTTTGAACCTTGGGGGTTCCCTAAAACCTAAATTGCATGGAGAATTCCAGCGTTACCCTTTGCTTCAGCATATTCCCAAGCCCTTGATTTGTTGGTGGAATCCGCGCAAAATCGGGACTTTTTACATGAGCAGTTCCGACCCCCGACCATGATCTTCTACAGGGGCAGTGCATTCTTCTTCCAGGAGCAGTACATGATTTTTTCATATTTTTTGCATGAGCGGTGCTATTTTTTCCTATTTTTATTTTTATTTTAAAAATTTTAAATATTTATTTTTAAATATTTTAATATTTAAAATTAAAAATAAAAAACCATGCACCAATACCATGGATGCAAAAAATACCATGTACCATTTACCATGCACTTGCCCTGTCCGCTTTTGCTATATAAGGACAACAAGTAGCTCGCTTTCTTTGTATCACTAATGAGTCCCGTTGACGACGAAACTAGTTTGATGAATACAAAGATATGTTTCTTGTGTATAATGTGTTTTTCATAATTTTGTCCTTTAGCATTTTTTGCATTTGTCTGGGTTTGCAACTTTTTCATTTTTTCAATTCTTGCAATTTTGCAACTTTTACAACTTTTGCAACTTTTGCAATTTTTACATGTTTTTCAATTTCTGGCAATTTCTTCACGTGTAACTGGGTATTCTGTTCGGTTTTGTTCCCACCTTACTCTCTTTGTTGTTTTAGCCCTAATCATTTTCCATGGTGAGGAGCCATACTGGCCCTGTTACTAGATCCAAGTCTGGTTCTCTTCAATCTGTCGATCTTGATCCTCCTGAGCAAGATTCTTCCATGAGCAAGCTCGAGAATATTATGCAGCAAGTCATTCAGGAAAACGATCTCTCTCCTCAAGAGATTGAGCAAGCATTTTTCAGTTTTGCAAATCTTGCTGGTCATCGGAATTCCAGAGCAGACAATGAGGGTACTGCACAACTCCCTCCAGATTCTGCGCAGTACCCTTCCAAAACTGCGCAGCCTCCTCTTAGCTCTACAGTTGCTGCGCAGGGCCCTTCAGTTGCTGCGCAGGGTCATCATTCTACTGCGCAGAGGGGTCCTTCTGTCTCCTTTGCCCATCCGGAATCGTCTATAGTTCACCAACATCTAGTAAATGAAGAAATTCCGCCTATGCCAAATTCCTGGACAGAAGTAATTTCATGTGTAGTAAAAGATTTCCAGAAAGCCACTGAAATTTTGCTCAAATATCAGTTGCTTGTTGAGAAATTATTATCTCCTCAGCAAGACAACCGTGTTATTCAAAGCCTTATTCTTAAAACACCGGGTCTTGTAGCTTCCTATCCTGATTCCAATGACGCTCTTAAATCAGGTCTTGAAGCTCTTACTGCCAGATGCAAAAGAGATTGCCATGAATTTTACTCGCAGCATGAGCAATCTATTGTGGAGCAAAATGAAGCTAGGGTTTCTCAGCTTGCTTCAGATTTTGAAAATCAGCTTCACCAGCTTGCCGAGCCGTTCCAGCATATTCAGTTCACTAGCTCTTCCCGTCCGGTTGATGGCAGCAATATTGCTGCTCATTGGACTTCACTGGCCTTGTCTTCTTATAATCTACAAGTCAATGAATTCCAAATTGAGCTAGTTGAACATCGTTCCATGAGAGCTACTGCCCAAACCGCCCGAAATGCCACTCGAGAAGAATTAGCTAAGCAGGCTAATGATATTCCCAGAGAAGAAGCCATTTCTGTTTTGGTCCAGAAAGAAGTTGCAAAATCTTTCCTGGCCCAGCAACAGAAACTTGATGCCACCTTGAAGCCTTTGCAAGATCAGCTTGCTTTTCTTATTGAGCTTCAATCTCCCCGCACTTCACCTCCTTCTCAGCAGCAGCAACATCGACAACAGCAACAACGTAGACAGCCCCAGTAGCGACAGCAGCAAGGCCAGCGTCCACAGCAGCTGCAGCAGCAGCAACAGTAGCCTCTGCGCAGCCAAAAGAGGCCGCTGTGTAGTAAGCCCCAACAACTGCGCAGTCAGCCCCAGCAACTGCGCAGTCAGCCTTAGCAACTGCGCAGTCAGCCTCAGAGGCAGCAGCAGTAGCAGCAGTTTCTGCAAACTCAGCAATCCCGTCCAAAAAACGGGATGGGCAGGGGGCGGTTCCGTCGAGAAATTCGCTCCACACAATCTGTTGCTGGGCAGTTGACTTCCATTCCAAACCAGCCTTTTCAAAACACTGGTTTGAATCTGGAAGCTGCCCCATTTGCGCCACAGCGGCAAGATGTGCATCAGATTTCTGCCGGAGTCAAATGGAAAGGCATGACTCTTTTTGTGTAAGCAATTCCCATCATCTCTTTTGGTTTCCCTCCATTAGCCCCTTTTCTTATTTCGCTTATCTGATTGGAAAAATGACCCCTTCCCGGATTGATCGTCGAATTAGCAATCTTGCTATTCACAATCTCTCTTCTGTCCGTCTTTCCTTCAGCCAAACCAAATTGTTGGGCCTAGGGCATAAATACATTCCCCGGCCTCCACCCATGGCCATTGATGACATCTTTAAGGAATATGCCTATTTTTCCCGTCTTTGTCGTTTCAGAAGGTTTTTTTGACTTTCTACTGACGACGACACTTACAATCCTTTTCGCCTGCAAAACCCCACCTGGGAGCCTCCGATTAATGATCCTGATCTTAATTGTTCTCTTCATCTTGGCCTTTCCATCCTTAAAAACCGCATTGCTTTTGTCCATTTTGCCGCTAGACCCAGATTCGCTAGATCCCAATTGCTTGCACTAAGGAGCCTTCGCCGACTCCCTATTGTGATCAAGCCAGCAGATAAGAACTTGGGGATTGTTGTGCTTGACAGAGATAGTTATGTTGCCGAAGCTCATCGGCAACTAGCTGATCTCAATGTTTACAGACAGTATGCAGTGGTTCCATGGTTGGCCATCAGCAGGTCTCTCAGGCAGCTTCAAGCAAGATTCTGCAATCTTCTTACAGTTCAGCAGTGGGAGTATATAATGCAAGTCAAGCCGCAAGATGCCAAAGCTTGTGGGCTTTACTTCATTTGGAAAATCCACAAAAACCCTCCTCTCGGTAGGCCTATTTGTGCTTACAATGGGTTTATGTTGGACCCTCTTTCCAAATTCTTGCATTATAAACTTCTTGGCACTTTACTTGCTCAGCCAAATCATCTTCCAGACTCTCTTACTTTATTGCAGGATATTGAATCCAAGCGTTTTGCTCCCGATTCATTTCTTGTAACTTTTGATGTAGAGTCTCTCTACCCTAGCATTCCCACTCAGGAAGGCTTGCATGCCTTACGGGATATGGTTGAGCATAGTACTGCTGATCTCTTCACACCAGAAGATGTTGATTTTCTAGTTAGTGCAGCAGAGTTGGTGCTCAAGTGGCATTTCTTGCAGTTTGATGGCTCTTTTTATCGGCAGTTTAGAGGCACTGCCATGGGCAGCAATTTTGTTGTTGTTTATGCATGTCTCTTTCTTTGCCACCTTGAGAAGGAAGTCTTCCATAGATTTCCTACTCTATAGATTCAGCTTTTCAGATGGTTTATTGATGATGGTTGCATGGTCTGGAATGGCTCCAGAGAGAGATTGGTCCAATTCTTGGATTGCTACCAGTCCATTTATCCTGAGCACATTCGCATCACTTATTGCATTTCATCATCCAGCATCAACACTCTGGACATTCTTCTTTTCAAAGGTGATGACTTCCACACCTCTGGAAAGCTTTCCACCAGATGTTTCCAGAAACCACTGAATGCGTATCAGTATATTCCTTTTACTTCCTGGCATCCCAAGCACTAGAAATTAGCATTCGTGGTTAATGAGCTACATAGATATCTTCTTGGAGAGAGCACTGAGTTGGGATTCCTTGAACTCAGACAGGCATTTTACAGCAGGCTTCGATCGAGGGGCTATCAACCGGATTTCCTCCAGGCATGTTTTTCTATGGTCCATTGGGATCAAAGGGTTGCTCTAATGTAGCAGGTCTATGCACGATGTCCTCTTCACTCTCTTGGCCTCAAAAGGGCCCCCTTGGTGTTGAAGCTGGAATTTTGTGAAGCCACTCGTGCTTTGAACCTTGGGGGTTCCCTAAACCCTAAACTGCATGGAGAATTCCAGTGTTACCTTTTGCTTCAGCATATTCCCAAGCCCTTGATTTGTTGGCGGAATCCGTGCAAAATCAGGACTTTTTACATGAGCAGTTCCAACCCCCGACCATGATCTTCTACAGGAGCAGTGCATTCTTCTTCCAGGAGCAGTACATGATTTTTTCATATTTTTGGCATAAGCGGTGCTACTTTTTCCTATTTTTATTTTTATTTTAAATATTTTAAATATTTATTTTTAAATATTTTAATATTTAAAATTAAAAATAAAAAACCATGCACCAATACCATGTATGCAAAAAATACCATGTACCATTTACCATGCACTTGCCCTGTCCGCTTTTGCTATATAAGGACAGCAAGTTGCTCACTTTCTTTGTATCACTGATGAGTCCCGTTGAGGACGAAACTAGTTTGATGAATACAAAGATCTGTTTCTTGTGTATTATGTGTTTTGCATAATTTTGTCCTTTAGCATTTTTTGCATTTGTCTCGGTTTGCGACTTTTGCATTTTTGCAATTCTTGCAATTTTGTAACTTTTGCAACTTTTGCAATTTTTACATGTTTTTCAATTTCTGGAAATTTCTTCACGTGTAACTGGGTATTCTGTTCGGTTTTGTTCCCACCTTACTCTCTTTGTTGTTTTAGCCCTAATGATTGTCCATGGTGAGGAGCCATACTGGCCCTGTTACTAGATCCAAGTCTGGTTCTCTTCAATCTATCGATCTTGATCCTCCTTAGCAAGATTCTGCCATGAGCAAGCTCGATAGTATTGTGCAGCAAATCATTCGGGAAAACGCTCTCTCTCCTCAAGAGATTGAGCAAACATTTTTCAGTTTTTCAAATCTTGCTGGTCATCGGAATTCCGGAGCAGACAATGAGGTTACTGCGCAGCTCCCACCAGATACTGCGCAGCACCCTTCCAGAACTGCGCAGCCTCCTCTTCGCTCTACAGTTGCTACGCAGAGTCATCCTTCTACTGCGCAGAGGGTTCATTCTACTCCTTTGCCCATCCAGGATCGTCTACAGTTCACCACAATCCAGCAAATGAAGAATTTCTGCCTATCCCAAATTCCTGGACCGAAGTAATTTCATGTGCAGTAAAAGATTTCCAGAAAGCCACTGAAATTTTGCTCAAATCTCAGTCGCTTGTTGAGAAATTATTAGCCCTTCAGCAAGACAATCGTGTTATTCAAAGCCTTATGGTTAAAACACTAGGTCTTGTAGCTTCTGATCCTCATACAAATGATGCTCTTAAATCAGGTCTTGAAGCTCTAACTGCCAGATACAGAAGAGATTGCCGTGAATTTTACTTGCGGCATGAGGAATCTATTGTGGAGAAAAATGAAGCTAGGGTTTCTCAGCTTGCTTCAGATTTTGAAAATCAGCTTCACCAGCTTTCCGAGCCGTTCTAGCATATTCAGTACACTAGCTCTTCCGGTCCGGTTGATGGCAACAATATTGCTTCTCATTGGACTTCACTGGCCTTGTCTTCTTATAATCAACAGGTCAATGAATTCCAAATTGAGCTAGTTGAACGTCGTTCCACCAGAGCTGCTACCCAAGCCGCCCGAAATGCCGCTCAGGAAGAATTAGCTAAGCAAGCTAATGATATTCCCAGAGAAGAAGCCATTTCTGTTTTGGTCCAGAAAGAAGCTGCAAAATCTTTCCAGGCACAGCAACAGAAACTTGATGCCACCTTGAAGCCTTTGCAAGATCAGCTTGCTTTCTTATTGAGCTTCAATCTCCCGGCACTTCACCTCCTTCTCGGCAGCAGCAACAACGACAGCAGCAGCAGCAGTGTAGACAGCCCCAGCAGCAAGGCCAACCTCCACAGCAGCTGCAGCAGCAGCAACAACAACCTCTGCGTAGCCAAAAGAGGCCTTTGCGCAGTCAGCCCCAGCAACTGCGTAGTCAGCCCCAGCAACTACGCAGTCAGCCTCATAGGCAGCAGCAGCAGCAGTTTCCGCAGACTCAGCAATCCCAGCCAAAAAATGGGATGGGCAGGGGGCGGTTCCGTCGAGGAATTCGCTCCACAAAATCTGTTGCTGGGCAATCGGCTTCCATTCCAAGCTAGCCTTTTCAGAACACTGGTTTGAATCCGGAAGCTGCCCCATTTGCGCCATAGCAGCAAGATGTGCATCAGATTTCTGCCGGAGTCAAAGGGAAAGGCACGACTCTTTTTGTGTAAGCAATTCTCGTCATCTCTTTTGTTTGCCCTCGATTAGCCCCTTTTCTTATTTGGCTTATCTGATTGGAAAAATGACCCCTTCCCGGATTGATTGTTGAATTAGCAATCTTGCTATTCACAATCTCTCTTTTGTCCCTCTTTCCTTCAGCGAAACCAAGTTGCTGGGCCTAGGGCACAAATACATTCCCCGGCCTCCGCCCATGGCCATTGATGACATCTTTAAGGAATATGCCTATTTTTCCCGTCTTTGCCGTCTCAGAAGGTTTTTTCGACTTTCTGCTTATGATGACACTTACAATCCTTTTCGCCTGCCAAACCCTACCTGCGAGCCTCCGATTAATGATCCTGATCTTAATCGTTCTCTTTAGCTTGCCCTTTCCATCCTTAAAAACCACATTGCTTCTGTCCATTTTGCCACCAGACCCAGATTCGCTAGATCCCAATTGCTTGCACTAAGGAGCCTTCGCCGACTCCCTATTGTGATCAAACTAGCAGATAAGAACATGGGGATTGTTGTGCTTGACAGAGAGAGTTATGTTTCCGAAGCTCATCGGCAACTAGCTAATCTCAATGTTTACAGACAGTATGCAGCAGTTCCATGGTTAGCCATCAGCAGGTCTCTCAGGCAGCTTCAAGCAAGATTCCGCAATCTTCTTATAGTTCAGCAGTGGGAGTATATAATGCAAGTCAAGCCGCAAGATGCCAAAGCTTGCAGGCTTTACTTCATTTGGAAAATACACAAAAACCCTCCTGTCGGTAGGCCTATTTGTGCTTACAATGGGTTTATGTTGGAGCCTCTTTCCAAATTCTTGCATTATAAACTTCTTGGCACTTTACTTGCTCAGCCAAATCATCTTTCAGACTCTCTTACTTTATTGTAGGATATTGAATCCAAGCGTTTTGCTCCCGATTCATTTCTTGTAACTTTTGATGTAGAGTCTCTCTACCATAGCATTCCCACTCAGGAAGGCTTGCATGCCTTACGGGATATGGTTGAGCATAGTACTGCTGATCTCTTCACTCCAGAAGATGTTGATTTTCTAGTTAGTGCAGCAGAGTTGGTGCTCAAGTGGCATTTCTTGCAGTTTGATGGCTGTTTTTATCGGCAGATTAGAGGCACTTCCATAGGCAGCAATTTTGCTGTTATTTATGCATGTCTCTTTCTTTTCCACCTTGAGCAAGAAATCTTCCGTAGATTTCCTACTCCAGAGATTCAGCTTTTCAGACGGTTTATTGATGATGGTTGCATGGTCTGGAATGGCTCCAGAGAGAGATTGGTCCAATTCTTGGATTGCTACCAGTCCATTTATCCTGAGCACATTCACATCACTTCTTGCATTTCATCATTCGGCATCAACATTCTAGACATTGTGCTTTTCAAAGGTGATGACTTCCACACCTCTGGAAAGCTTTCCACCAGATGTTTCCAAAAACCACTGAATGCGTATCAGTATATTCCTTTTACTTCCTGGCATCCCAAGCACCAGAAAGTAGCATTCGTGGTTAATGAGCTGCAGAGATATCTTCGAGAGAGAGCAATGAGTTGGGCTTCCTTGAACTCAGACGGGCATTTTACAACAGGCTTCGGTCGAGGGTCTATCCACCGGATTTCCTCAAGGCATGTTTTGCCAAGGTCCATTGGGATCAAAGGGTTGCTCTAATGCAGCAGGTCTATGCACGAGGTCGTCTTCACTCTCTTGGCCTCAAAAGGGCCCCATTGGTGTTGAAGCTGGAGTTTTGTGAAGCCACTCGTGCTTTGAACCTTGGGGGTTCCCTAAACCCTAAACTGCATGGAGAATTCTAGCGTTACCCTTTGCTTCAGGATATTCCCAAGCCCTTGATATGTTGGTGGAATCCACGCAAAATCAGGACTTTTTACATGAGCAGTTCCGACCCCCGACCATGATCTTCTACAGGAGCAGTGCATTCTTCTTCCAGGAGAAGTACATGATTTTTTCATATTTTTTGCATGAGCGGTGCTATTTTTTCCTATTTTTATTTTTATTTTAAATATTTTAATATTTATTTTTAAATATTTAAATATTTAAAATAAAAAATAAAAAACCATGCGCCAATACCATGGATGCAAAAAATACCATGTACCATTTACCATGCACTTGCCCTGTCCGCTTTTGCTATATAAGGACAGCAAGTAGCTCACTTTGTATCACTGATGAGTCCCGTTGAGGACGAAACTAGTTTGATGAATACAAAGATCTGTTTGTTGTGTATTATGTGTTTTGCATAATTTTGTCCTTTAGCATTTTTTGCATTTGTCTCGGTTTGCAACTTTTGCATTTTTGCAATTCTTGCAATTTTGCAACTTTTGCAACTTTTGCAATTTTTACATGTTTTTCAATTTCTGGCAATTTCTTCACGTATAACTGGGTATTCTGTTCGGTTTTGTTCCCACCTTACTCTCTTTGCTGTTTTAGCCCTAATCATTGTCCATGGTGAGGAGCCATACCGGTGCTGTTACTAGATCCAAGTCTGGTTCTCTTCAATCTTTCGATCTTGATCCTCCTGAGCAAGATTCTGCCAGAAGCAAGCTCGACAATATTGTGCAGCAAATCATCCGGGAAAACGCTCTCTCTCCTCAAGAGATTGAGCAAGCATTTTTCAGTTTTGTAAATCTTGTTGGTCATCGGAATTCCGGAGCAGACAATGAGGGTACTGCGTAGCTCCCTCCAGATACTGCGCAACACCCTTCCAGAACTGTGCAGCCTCCTCTTGGCTCTACAGTTGCTGTGCGGGGCCCTTCAGGTGCTGCGCAGGGTCATCCTTCTACTGCGCAGAGGGGTCCTTCTGTCTCCTTTTCCCATCCGGGAACGTCTACAGTTCACCAGCATCCAGCAAATGAAGAAATTCCGCCTATGCTAAATTCCTAGACAGAAGTAATTTCATGTGCAGTAAAATATTTCCAGAAAGCCACTGAAATTTTGCTCAAATCTCAGTCGCTTGTTGAGAAATTATTATCTCTTCAGCAAGACAACCCTGTTATTCAAAGCCTTATAGTTAAAACACCGGGTCTTCTAGCTTCCTATCCTTATACCAATGATGCTCTTAAATCAGGTCTTGAAGCTATTACTGCCAGATACAAAAGAGATTGCCATGAATTTTACTTGCGGCATGAGCAATCTATTGTGCAGCAAAATGAAGCTAGGGTTTCTCAGGTTGCTTCAGATTTTGAAAATCATCTTCACCAGCTTGCCGAGCCGTTCCAGCATATTCAGTTCACTAGCTCTTCCCGTCTGGTTGATGGTAGCAATATTGCTGCTCATTGGACTTCACTGGCCTTATCTTCTTATAATCGACAACACAATGAATTCCTAATTGAGCTAGTTGAACGTCGTTCCGCCAAAGCTACTGCCCAAGCCGCCCGAAATGCCGCTCAGGAAGAATTACCTAAGAAAGCTAATGATATTCCCAGAGAAGAAGCCATTTTTGTTTTTTTTCCAGAAAGAAGTTGCAAAATCTTTCCAGGGCCAACAACAGAAACTTGATGCCACCTTGAAGCCTTTTCAAGATCAGCTTGCTTTTCTTATTGAGCTTCAATCTCCCGGCACTTCACCTCCTTCTCGGCAGCAGCAACGGCGACAGCAGCAGCACCAGCAGCAGCACCATAAACAGCCCCAACAACGACAGCAGCATGGCCAGCCTCCACAAAAACTGCAGCAGCAGCAATAGCAGCCTCTGCGCAACCAAAAGAGGCCTCTGCGCAGTCAGCCTCAGAGGCAGTAGCAGTTTCCGCAGACTCAGCAATCCCGGCCAAAAAACGGGATGGGCAGGGGGCGGTTCCGTCGAGGAATTCGCTCCACACAATCTGTTGCTGGGCAGTCTGCTTCCATTCCAAACCAGCCTTTTCAGAACACTGGTTTCAATCTGAAAGCTTCCCCATTTGCGCCACAACGGCAAGAACTGCATCAGATTTCTACCGGAGTCAAAGTGAAAGGCATGACTCTTTTTGTGTAAGAAATTCTCGTCATCTCTTTTGGTTGCCCTCCATTAGCCCCTTTTCTTATTTGGCTTATCTGATTGGAAAAATGACCCCTTCCCAGATTGATCGTCGAATTAGCAATCTTGCTATTCACAATCTCTCTTTTGTCCCTCTTTCCTTCAACCAAACCAAGTTGCTAGGCCTAGGGCACAAATACATTCCCCAGCCTCCACCCATGGCCATTGATGACATCTTTAAGGCATATGCCTATTTTTCACGTCTTTTCCGTCTTAGAAGGTTTTTTCGACTTTCAGCTGATGATGACACTTACAATCCTTTTCGCCTGCCAAACCCTACCTGGGATCCTCCGATTAATGATCCTAATCTTAATCGTTCTCTTTAGCTTGGCCTTTCCATCCTTAAATACCGCATTGCTTCTATCCATTTTGCCGCCAGACCCAGATTCGCTAGATCCCAATTGCTTGCACTAAGGAGCCTTCGCCGACTCCCTATTGTGATCAAACCAGCAGATAAGAACTTGGGGATTGTTGTGCTTAACAGAGATAGTTATGTTGCTGAAGCTCATCGGCAACTAGCTGATCTCAATGTTTACAGAGAGTATGCAGTGGTTCCATGGTTGGCCATCAGTAGGTCTCTCAGGCAGCTTCAAGCAAGATTCCACAATCTTCTTATAGTTCAGCAGTGGGAGTATATAATGCAAGTTAAGCCGCAAGATGCCAAAGCTTGCAGGCTTTACTTCATTTGGAAAATCCACAAAAACCCTCCTGTCGGTAGGTCTATTTGTGCTTACAATGGGTTTATGTTGGAGCCTCTTTCCAAATTCTTGCATTATAAACTTCTTGGAAGTTTACTTGCTTAGCCAAATCATCTTCCAGACTCTCTTACTTTATTGCAGGATATGGAATCCAAGCATTTTTTTACCGATTCATTTCTTGTAACTTTTGATGTAGAGTCTCTCTACCCTAGCATTCCCATTCAGGAAGGCTTGCATGCCTTATGGGATATGGTTGAGCATAGTACTGCTGATCTCTTCACTCCAGAAGATGTTGATTTTCTAGTTAGTGCAGCAGAGTTGGTGCTCAAGTGGCATTTCTTGCAGTTTGATGGCTCTTTTTATCGAAAGATTAGAGGCACTGCCATGGGCAGCAATTTTGTTGTTGTTTATGCATGTCTCTTTCTTTTCCACCTTGAGCAAGAAGTCTTCCGTACATTTCCTGCTCTAGAGATTCAACTTTTCAGACGATTTATTGATGATGGTTGCATGGTCTGGAATGGCTCTAGAGAGAGATTGGTCCAATTCTTGGATTGCTACCAGTCCATTTATCCTGAGCACATTCGCATCACTTCGTGCATTTCATCATCCAGCATCAACATTCTGGACATTATGCTTTTCAAAGGTGATGACTTCCACACCTCTGGAAGGCTTTCCACCAGATGATTCCAGAAACCACTGAATGCGTATCAGTATATTCCTTTTACTTCCTAGCATCCCAAGCACCAGAAAGTAGCATTCGTGGTTAATGAGCTGCAGAGATATCTTCGAGAGAGAGCACTGAGTTGGGCTTCCTTGAACTCAGACGGGCATTTTACAGCAGGCTTCGGTCGAGGGGCTATCCACCGGATTTCCTCCAGGCATGTTTTGCCATGGTCCATTGGGATCAAAGGGTTGCTCTAATGCAACAGGTCTATGCACGAGGTCCTCTTCACTCTCTTGGCCTCAAAAGGGCCCCCTTGGTGTTGAAGCTGGACTTTTTTGAAGCCACTCGTGCTTTGAACCTTGGGGGTTCCCTAAACCCTAAACTGCATGGAGAATTCCAGCGTTCCCCTTTGCTTCAGCATATTGCAAAGCCCTTGATTTGTTAGAGGAATAAGCGCAAAATCGAAACTTTTTACATGAGCAGTTCCAACCCCCGACCATGATGTTCTACAGGAGGAGTGCATTCTTCTTCCAGGAGCAATAGATGATTTTTTCATATTTTTTGCATGAGCGGTGCTATTTTTTGCTATTTTTATTTTTGTTTTAAATATTTAAATATTTAAAATTTAAAATAAAAAACCATGCACCAATACCATGGATGCAAAAAATACCATGTACCATTTACCATGCACTTGCCCTGTCCGCTTTTGCTATATAAGGACAGCAAGGAGCTCACTTTCTTTGTATCACTGATGAGTCCCGTTGAGGACGAAACTAGTTTGATGAATACAAAGATCTATTTCTTCTGTATTATGTGTTTTGCATAATTTTGTCCTTTAGCATTGTTTGCATTTGTCTCTTTTTGCAACTTTTGCATTTTTGCAATTCTTGCAATTTTGCAACTTTTGCAACTTTTGCAACTTATGCAATTTTTACATGTTTTTCTATTTCTGGCAATTTCTTCACGTGTAACAGGGTATTCTGTTCGATTTTGTTCCCACTTTACTCTCTTTTCTGTTTTAGCCCTAATCATTGCCCATGGTGAGGAGCCATACCGGCCCTGTTACTAGATCCAAGTCTAGTTCTCTTCAATCTGTCGATCTTGATCCTCCTGAGCAAGATTCTGCCATGAGCAAGCTCGACAATATTGTGCAGCAAATCATCTGGGAAAACGCTCTCTCTCCTCAAGAGATTGAGCAAGCATTTTTCAGTTTTGCAAATCTTGCTGGTCATCGGAATTCCGGAGCAGACAATGAGGGTACTGTGCAGCTCTCTCTAGATACTGCGCAGCACCCTTCCAGAACTGCGCAGCCTCCTCTTGGCTCTACAGTTTCTGCGTAGGGCCCTTCAGTTGTTGCGCAGGGTCATCCTTCTACTGCGCAGAGTTCACCAGCATCCAGCAACTGAAGAAATTCCGCCTATGCCAAATTCCTGGACCGAAGTAATTTCATGTGCAGTAAAAGATTTCTAGAAAGCCACTGAAATTTTGCTCAAATCTCAGTCGCTTGTTGAGAAATTATTAGCTCTTCAGCAAGACAACCGTGTTATTCAAAGCCTTATTGTTAAAACACCGGGTCTTGTAGCTTCTGATCCTGATACCAATGATGCTCTTAAATCAAGTCTTGAAGCTCTTATTGCCTGATACAGAATAGATTTCCATGAATTTTACTTGCGGCATGAGTAATCTATTATGGTGCAAAATGAAGCTAGGGTTTCTCATCTTGCTTTAGATTTTGAAAATCAGCTACACCAGCTTGCCGAGCAGTACCAGCATATTCAGTTCACTAGCTCTTCGGGTCCGGTTGATGGCAGCAATATTGTTGCTCATTGGACTTCACTGGCCTTGTCTTCTTATAATCGACAGGTCAATGAATTCCAAATTGATCTAGTTGAACGTCGTTCCGCCAGAGCTGCTGACCAAGCCCCCCAAAATGTCGCTTGGGAAGAATTAGCTAAGCAAGCTAATGATATTCCCAGAGAATAAGCCATTTCTGTTTTGGTCCAGAAAGAAGTTGCAAAATCTTTCCAGGCCCAGCAACAGAAACTTGATGCCACCTTGAAGCCATTGCAAGATCAGCTTGCTTTTCTTATTGAGCTTCAATCTCCCGGCACTTCACCTCCTTCTCGGCAGTAGCAACGGTGACAGCAGCAGTACCGTAGATAGCCCTAGCAGCGACAACAGCAAGGCCAGCCTACACAACAGCTACAGTAGCAGCAACAGCAGCCTCTACGCAGCCAAAAGAGGCCTCTGTGAAGTCAGCCCCAACAACTGCGCAGTGAGCCACAAGAACTGCGCAATCAGCCTCAGAGGCAGCAACAGCAGCAGTTTCCACAGACTCAGCAATCCCGGCCAAAAAACGGGATGGGCAGGGGGTGGTTCCGTCGAGGAATTCGCTCCACACAATCTGTTGCTAGGAAGTTGGCTTCCATTCCAAACTAGCCTTTTTAGAACATTGGTTTGAATCCATAAGCTACCCCATTTTGCGCCACAGCGACAAGATGTGGATCAGATTTCTGTCAGAGTCAAAGGGAAAGGCACGTCTCTTTTTGTGTAAGCAATTTCCGTCATCTCTTTTGGTTGCCCTCCATTAACACCTTTTCTTATTTGGCTTATCTGATTGGAAAAATGCCCCCTTCCCGGATTGATCGTCGAATTAACAATCTTGCTATTCACAATCTCTCTTCTGTCCCTCTTTCCTTCAGCCAAACCAGATTGTTGGGCCTAGGGCACAAATACATTCCCCGGCCTCCGCCCATGGCCATTGATGACATTTTTAAGGAATATGCCTATTTTTCTCGTCTTTTCCGTCTCAAAAGGGTTTTTCGACTTTCTGCTGATGATGACACTTACAATCCTTTTCTCCTGCCAAACCCTACCTAGGAGCCTCCAATTAATGATCCTGATCTTAATCGTTCTCTTCAGCTTGGCCTTTCCATCCTTAAAAACCACATTGCTTCTGTCCATTTTTCCGCCAGACCCAGATTCGCTAGATCCCAATTGCTTGCGCTAAGGGGCCTTCGCCGACTCCCTATTATGATGAAACCAGCAGATAAAAACCTGGGGATTTTTGTGCTTGACAGAGATAGTTATGTTGCCGAAGCTCATTGGCAACTAGCTGATCTCAATGTTTACAGACAGTATGCACCGGTTCCATGGTTGGCCATCAGCAGGTCTCTCAGGCAGCTTCAAGCAAGATACCGCAATCTTCTTACAGTTCAGCAGTGGGAGTATATAATGCAAGTCAAGCCGCAAGATGCCAAAGCTTGCAGGCTTTACTTCATTTGGAAAATCCACAAAAACCGTCCTGTCGGTAGGCCTATTTGTGCTTACAATGGGTTTATGTTCGAGCCTCTTTCCAAATTCTTGCATTATAAACTTCTTCGCACTTTACTTGCTCAGCCAAATCATCTTCCAGACTCTCTTACTTTATTGCAAGATATTGAATCCAAGCGTTTTTCTCCCGACTCATTTCTTGTAACTTTTGATGTAGAGTGTCTCTAACCTAGCATTCCCACTCAGGAAGGCTTGCATGCCTTACGGGATATGGTTGAGCATATTACTGCTGATCTCTTCACTCCAGAAGATGTTGATTTTCTAGTTAGTGCAGCAGAGTTGGTGCTCAAGTGGCATTTCTTGTAGTTTGATGGCTCTGTTTATCGGCAGATTAGAGGCACAGCCATGGGCACAAATTTTGTTGTTGTTTATGCATGTCTCTTTCTTTGCCACCTTGAGCAAGAAGTCTTCCGTAGATTTCCTGCTCCAGAGATTTAGCTTTTCAGACGGTTTATTGATGATGGTTGCATGGTCTGGAATGGCTCCAGAGAGAGATTGGTCCAATTCTTGGATTCCTACCAGTCCATTTATCGTAAGCACATTCGCATCACTTCTTGCATTTCATCGTCTAGCGTCAACATTCTGGACATTGTGCTTTTCAAAGGTGATGACTTCCACACCTATGGAAAGCTTTCCACCAAATCTTTCCAGAAAACACTGAATGCGTATCAATATATTCCTTTTACTTCCTGGCATCCCAAACACCAGAAAGTAGCATTCGTGGTTAATGAGCTGCAGAAATATCTTATTCGAGAGAGCATTGAGTTGGGCTTCCTTGAACTCAGACGGGCATTTTACAGCAGGCTTCGGTCGAGGGGCTATCCACCGGATTTCCTCCAGGCATGTTTTTCCAAGGTCCATTGGGATCAAAGGGTTGCTCTAATGCAGCAGGTCTATGCACGAGGTCCTCTTCACTCTCTTGGCCTCAAAAGGGCCCCCTTGGTGTTGAAGCTGGATTTTTGTGAAGCCACTCGTGCTTTGAACCTTGGGGGTTCCCTAAACCCTAAACTGCATGGAGAATTCCAGAGTTACCCTTTGATTCAGCATATTCCCAAGCCCTTGATTTGTTGGCGAAATCTGCGCAAAATCGAGACTTTTTACATGAGCAGTTCCGACCCCCGACCATGATCTTATACAGGAGCAGTGCATTCTTCTTCCAGGAGCAGTACATGATTTTTTCATATTTTTTGCATGAGCGGTGTTATTTTTTCCTATTTTTACTTTTATTTTAAATATTTTAAATATTTATTTTTAAATATTTTAATATTTAAAATTAAAAATAAAAAACCATGCACCAATATCATGGATGCAAAAAATACCATGTACCATTTACCATGCACTTGCCTTGTCCACTTTTGCTATATAAGGACAGCAAGTAGCTCACTTTCTTTGTATCACTGATGAGTCCCGTTGAGGACGAAACTAGTTTGATGAATACAAAGATCTGTTTCTTGTGTATAATGTGTTTTGCATAATTTTGTCCTTTAGCATTTTTTGCATTCGTCTCAGTTTGCAACTTTTGCATTTTTGCAATTCTTGCAATTTTGCAACTTTTGCAACTTTTGCAACTTTTGCAATTTTTACATGTTTTTCAATTTCTGGCAATTTCTTCACGTGTAACTGGGTATTCTGTTCGGTTTTGTTCCCACCTTACTCTCTTTGTTGTTTTAGCCCTAATCATTGTCCATGGTGAGGAGCCATACCGGCCCTGTTACTAGATCCAAGTCTGGTTCTCTTCAATCTGTCGATCTTGATCCTCCTGAGCAAGATTCTGCCATGAGCAAGCTCGACAATATTGTGCAGCAAATCATCCGGGAAAACACTCTCTCTCGTCAAGAGATTGAGCAAGCGTTTTTCAGTTTTGCAAATCTTGCTGGTCATCGGAATTCCGGAGCAGACAATGAGGGTACTGCGCAGCTCCCTCCAGATACTGCGCAGCACCTTTCCAGAACTGCGCAACCTCCTATTGGCTCTACAGTTGCTGTGCAGGGTCATCCTTCTACTGCGCAGAGGGGTCCTTCTGTCTCCTTTGCCCATCCAGGATCGTCTACAGTTCACCAACATCCAGCAAATGAAGAAATTCCACCTATGCCAAATTCCTGGACCGAAGTAATTTCATGTGCAGTAAAAGATTTCCAGAAAGCCACTGAAATTTTGCTCAAATCTCAGTCGCTTGTTGAGAAATTATTAGCTCTTCAACAAGACAACCGTTTTATTCAAAGCCTTATAGTTAGAACACCGGGTCTTGTAGCTTCCGATCCTGATACCAATGATGCTCTTAAATCAGGTCTTGAAGCTCTTACTGCCAGATACAGAAGAGATTTCCATGAATTTTACTTACAGCATGAGAAATCTATTATGGAGCAAAATGAAGCTAGGATTTCTCAGCTTGCTTCAGATTTTGAAAATCAGCTTCACCAGCTTTGTCTTCTTATAATCGACAGGTCAATGAATTCCAAATTGAGCTAGTTGAATGTCGTTCTGCCAGAGCTGCTGCCCAAGCCCCCCGAAATGCTGCTCGGGAAGAATTAGCTAAGCAAGCTAATGATATTCCCAGAGAAGAAGACATTTCTTTTTTGGTCCAGAAAGAAGTTGCAAAATCTTTCCAGGCCCGGCAACAGAAACTTGATGCCACCTTGAAGCCTTTGGAAGATCAACTTACTTTTCTTATTGAGCTTCAATCTCACGGCTCTTCACCTCCTTCTCGGCAGCAGCAACAGCGACAGCAGCAGCAGCAACGTAGACAGCCCCAGTAGAGACAGCAGCAAGGCCAACCTCCACAGCAGTTGCAGCATCAGCAACAACAGCCTCTGTGTAGCCAAAAGAGGCGTCTGCGCAGTCAACCCCAGCAACTGCGCAGTCAGCCCCAGCAACTGCGCAGTCAGCCTCAGAGGCAGCAGCAGCAGCAGTTTCCGCAGACTCAGCAATCCCGGCCAAAAAACGGGATGGGTAGGGGGCGGTTCCGTCGAGGAATTCGCTCCACACAAACTGTTGCTGGGAAGTCGGCTTCCAGTCCAAACCAGCCTTTTTAGAACACTGGTTTGAATCCGGAAACTACCCCATTTGCGCCACAGCGGCAAGATATGCATCAAATTTCTACCGGAGTCAAAGGGAAAGGCACGGCTCTTTTTGTGTAAGCAATTCCCGTCATCTCTTTTGGTTGCCCTCCATTAGCCCCTTTTCTTATTTGGCTTATCTGATTGGAAAAATGACCCCTTCCCGGATTGATCGTCGAATTAGCAATCTTGCTATTCACAATCTCTCTTCTCTCCCTCTTTCGTTCAGCAAAACCAAATTGCTGGGCCTAGGGGCACAAATACATTCCACGGCCTCTGCCCATGGCCATTGATGACATCTTCAAGGAATATGCCTATTTTTCCCGTCTTTGTCGTCTTAGAAGTTTTTTTGACTTTCTGCTGATGATGACAATTACAATCCTTTTCGCATGCCAAATCCTACCTGGGAGCCTCCGATTAATGATCCTGATCTCAATCGTTCTCTTCAGCTTGGCCTTTCCATCCTTAAAAACCGCATTTCTTCTGTCCATTTTGCCGCCAGACCCAGATTCGCTAGATCCCAATTGCTTGCACTAAGGAGCCTTCGCCGACTCCGTACTGTGATCAAACTAGTAGATAAGAACCTATGGATTATTGTTCTTGACAGAGATAGTTATTTTGCCGAAGCTCATCGGCAACTAGCTGATCTCAATGTTTACAGACAGTATGCACCGGTTCCATGGTTGGCCATCAGCAGGTCTCTCAGGCAGCTTCAAGCAAGATTCCGCAATCTTCTTACAGTTCCGCAGTGGGAGTATATAATGCAAGTCAAGCCGCAAGATGCCAAAGCTTGCAGGATTTACTTCATTTGGAAAATCCACAAAACCCTCCTGTCGGTAGGCCTATTTGTGCTTACAATGGGTTTATGTTGGAGCCTCTTTCCAAATTCTTGCATTATAAACTTCTTGGCACTTTACTTGCTTAGCCAAATCATCTTCCAGACTCTCTTACTTTATTGTAGGATATTGAATCCAAGCGTTTTGCTCCCGATTCATTTCTTGTAACTTTTGATGTAGAGTCTCTCTACCCTAGGATTCCCACTCAGGAAGGCTTGCACGCCTTACGAGATATGGTTGAGCATAGTACTGCTGATCTGTTCACTCCAGAAGATGTTGATTTTCTAGTTAGTGCAGCAGAGTTGGTGCTCAAGTGGCATTTGTTGCAGTTTGATGGCTCTTTTTATCGGCAGATTAGAGGCACTGCCATGGGTAGCAATTTTGCTGTTGTTTATGCATGTCTCTTTCTTTGCCACCTTGAGCAAGAAGTCTTCCGTAGATTTCCTGCTCCAGAGATTCAACTTTTCAGACCGTTTATTGATGATGGTTGCATGGTCTGGAATGGCTCCATAGAGAGATTGGTCCAATTCTTGGATTGCTACCAGTCCATTTACCCTGAGCACATTCGCATCACTTCTTGCATTTCATCATCCAGCATCAACATTCTGGACATTGTGCTTTTCAAAGGTGATGAATTCCACACCTCTGGAAAGCTTTCCACCAGATGTTTCCAGAAACCACTGAATGCGTATCAGTATATTCCTTTTACTTCCTGGCATCCCAAGCACCTGAAAGTAGCATTCGTGGTTAATGAGCTGCAGAGATATCTTCTTCGAGAGAGCACTGAGTTGGGCTTCCTTGAACTCAGACGGGCATTTTACAGCAGGCTTCGGTCGAGGGGCTATCCACCAGATTTCATCCAGGTATGTTTTGCCAAGGTCCATTGGGATCAAAGGGTTTCTCTAATGCAGCAGGTCTATGCATGAGGTCCTCTTCACTCTCTTGGCCTCAAAAGGGCCCCGTTGGTGTTGAAGCTGGACTTTTGTGAAGCCACTCGTGCTTTGAACCTTGGGGGTTCCCAAAACCCTAAACTGCATGGAGAATTCCAGCGTTACCCTTTGCTTCAGCATATTCCCAAGCCCTTGATTTGTTGGCGGAATCCGCGCAAAATATGCACTTTTTACATTAGCAGTTCCGACCCCCGACCATGATCTTCTACAGGAGCAGTGCATTCTTCTTCCAGGAGCAGTACATGATTTTTTCATATTTTTTGCATGAGCGGTGCTATTTTTTCCTATTTTTATTTTTATTTTAAATATTTTAAATATTTATTTTTAAATATTTTAATATTTAAAATTAAAAATAAAAAACCATGCACCAATACCATGGATGCAAAAAATACCATGTACCATTTACCATGCACTTTCCCTGTCCGCTTTTGCTATATAAGGACAACAAGTAGCTCACTTTCTTTGTATCACTGATGAGTCCCGTTGAGGACGAAACTAGTTTGATGGATACAAAGATTTGTTTCTTGTGCATTATGTGTTTTGCATAATTTTGTCCTTTAGCATTTTTTGCATTTGTCTCTTTTTGCAACTTTTGCATTTTTGCAATTTTGCAGCTTTTGCAACTTTTGCAATTTTTACATGTTTTTCAATATCTGGCAATTTCTTCACGTGTAACTCAGTATTCTGTTCGGTTTTGTTCCCACCTTACTCTCTTTGTTGTTTTAGCCCTAATCATTGTCCATGGTGAGGAGCCATACCGGCCATGTTACTAGATCCAAGTCTGGTTCTCTTCAATCTGTCGATCTTGATCCTCCTGAGCAAGATTCTGCCATGAGAAAGCTCAACAATATTGTGCAGCAAATCATCTAGGAAAACGCTCTCTCTCTTCAAGAGATTGAGCAAGCATTTTTCAGTTTTGCAAATCTTGCTGGTCATCGGAATTCCGGAGCAGACAATGAGGGTACTGCGCGGCTCCCTCCAGATACTGCGCAACACCCTTCGAGAACTGCGCAGCCTCCGCTTGGCTCTACAGTTGCTGTGTAGGGCCCTTCAGTTGTTGTGCAGGGTCATCTTTCTACTGCGTAGAGGGGTCCTTCTGTCTCCTTTGCCCATCCGGGATCGTCTATAGTTCACCAGCATCCAGCAAATGAAGAAATTCCGCCTATGCCAAATTCCTGGACCGAAGTAATTTCATGTGCAGTAAAAGATTTCCAGAAAGCCACTGAAATTTTGCTCAAATCTCAGTCGCTTGTTGAGAAATATTTAGCTCTTTAGGAAGACAACCATGTTATTCAAAGCCTTATGGTTAAAACACCGGGTCTTGTAGCTTCTGATCCTGATACCAACGATGCTCTTAAATCAGGTCTTGAAGCTCTTACTGCCAGATACAGAAGAGATTGCCATGAATTTTACTTGCGGCATGAGCAATCTATTGTGGAGCAAAATGAAGCTAGGGTTTCTCAGCTTGCTTCAGATTTTGAAAATCAGCTTCACCAGCTTGCCGAGCCGTTCCAGCATATTCAGTTCACTAGCTCTTTCGGTCCGGTTGATGGCAGCAATATTGCTGCTCATTGGACTTCACTGGCCTTGTCTTCTTATAATCGACAGGTCAATGAATTCCAAATTGAGCTAGTTGAACGTCGTTCCGCCAGAGCTGCTGCCCAAGCCACCCGAAATGCCACTCGGGAAGAATTAGCTAAGCAAGCTAATGATATTCCCAGACAAGAAGCCATTTCTGTTTTGGTCCAGAAAGAAGTTGCAAAATCTTTCCAGGCCCAGCAACAGGAACCTGATGCCACCTTGAAGCCTTTGCAAGATCAGCTTGCTTTTCTTATTGAGCTTCAATCTCCCGGCACTTCACCTCCTTCTCGGCTGCAGCAATGGCGACAGCAGAAGCAGCAGCATAGACAGCCCCAGCAACGACAGCAGTAAGGCCAGCCTCCACAGCAGCTGCAGCAGCAGCAACAGCAGCCAAAAGAGGCCTCTGCGCAGTCAGCCCCAGCAACTGCACAGTCAGCCCCAGCAACTACGCAGTCAGCCTCATAGGCAGCAGCAGCAGCAGTTTCCGCAGACTCAGCAATCCTGGCCAAAAAATGTGATGGGCAGGGGGCTGTTACGTCGAGGAATTCGCTCCACACAATCTGTTGCTAAGCAATCGGCTTCCATTCCAAACCAGCCTTTTCAGAACACTGGTTTGAATCCGGAAGCTACCCAATTTGCGCCACAGTGGCAAGATGTGCATCAGATTTCTGCCAGAGTCAAAGGGAAAGGCACGGCTCTTTTTGTGTAACTGGGTATTCTGTTCGGTTTTGTTCCCTCCTTACTCTCTTTGATATTTTAGCCCTAATCATTGTCCATGGTGTGGAGCCATACCAGCCCTGTTACTAGATCCAAGTCTGGTTCTCTTCAATCTGTCGACCTTGATCCTCATGAGCAAGATTCTGCCATGAGCAAGCTCGAAATATTGTGCAGCAAATCATCCGGGAAAATGCTCTCTCTCCTCAAGAGATTGAGCAAGCATTTTTCAGTTTTGCAAATCTTGTTGGTCATCGGAATTCCGAAGCAGACAATGAGGGTACTGCAAAGCTCCCTCCAGATACTGCGTAGCACCCTTCCTGAACTGCGCAGCCTCCTCTTGGCTCTACAGTTGCTGCGCAGGGCCCTTCAGTTGCTGCACAGGGTCATCCTTCTACTCCGCAGAGGGGTCCTTCTGTCTCCTTTGCCCATCCAAGAACGTCTACAGTTCACCAGCATCCAGCAAATGAAGAAATTCCGCCTATACCAAATTCCTGGACCGAAGTAATTTCATGTGCAGTAAAAGATTTCCATAAAGCCACTGAAATTTTGCTCAAATCTCAGTCACTTGTTGAGAAATTATTAGCTCTTCAGCAAGACAACCGTGTTATTCAAAGCCCTATGGTTAAAACACCGGGTCTTGTAGCTTCCGATCCTGATACCAATGATGCTCTTAAATCAGGTCTTGAAGCTCTTACTATCAGATACAGAAGAGATTTCCATGAATTTTACTTGCGGCATGAGCAATCTATTGTGGAGCAAAATGAAGCTAGGGTTTCTCAGCTTGCTTCAGATTTTGAAAATAAGCTTCACGAGCTTTCCGAGCCATTCTAGCCTATTCAGTTCACTAGCTCTTCCGGTCCGGTTGATGGCAGCAATATTGCTGCTCATTGGACTTCACTGGCCTTGTCTTCTTATAATCGACAGGTCAAGGAATTCCAAATTGAGCTAGTTGAACGTCGTTCCGCCAGAGCTGCTGCCCAAGCCACTCGGAATGCCGCTCGGGAAGAATTAGCTAAGAAAGCTAATGATATTCCCAGAGAAGAAGCCATTTCTGTTTTGGTCCAGAAAGAAGTTGCAAAATCTTTCCAGGCCCAACAACAGAAACTTGATGCCACCTTGAAGCCTTTGCAAGATCAGCTTGCTTTTCTTATTGAGCTTCAATCTCCCGGCACTTCACCTCCTTCTCGGCAGTAGCAACGGCGATAGCAGCAGCGGCAGCAGCAGCGTATATAGCCCCAGCAGTGACAGCAGGAAGGCCAGCCTCCACAGCAGCAGCAACAGCAGCCTCTGCGGAACCAAAATAGGCCTCAGCACAGTCAGCCCCAGCAACTGCGCAGTCAGCCCCAGCAACTGCGCGGTCAGCCTCAGAGGCAGCAGCAGCAGCAGTTTCCACAGACTCAGCAATCCTGGCCAAAAAACGGGATGGGCAGGGGGCGGTTCCGTCGAGGAATTCGCTCCACACAATCTGTTGCTGGGCAGTCAGCTTCCATTCCAAACCAGCCTTTTCAGAACAATGGTTTGAATCCAGAAGCTGCCTCATTTGTGCCACAATGGCAAGATGTGCATCATATTTCTCCCGGAGTCAAAGGGAAACGCACGACTCTTTTTTTGTAAGCAATTCCCGTCATCTCTTTTGGTTGCCCTCCATTAGCCCCTTTTCTTATTTCGCTTATCTGATTGGAAAAATGACCCCTTCCGAGATTGATCGTCGAACTAGAAATCTTGCTATTCACAATCTCTCTTCTGTCCCTCTTTCCTTCAGCCAAACCAAATTGTTGGGCCTAGGGCACAAATACATTCCCCGGCCTCCGCCCATGGCCATTGATGACCTCTTTAAGGAATATGCCTATTTTTCCCGTCTTTGCCGTCTCAGAAGGTTTTTTCGACTTTCTGCTGATGATGACACTTACAATCCTTTTCGCCTGCCAAACCCTACTTGGGAGCCTCTGATTAATGATCCTGATCTTAATCGGTCTCTTCAACTTGGCCTTTCCATCCTTAAAAACCGCATTTCTTCTGTCCATTTTGCCGCCAGACCCAGATTCGCTAGATCCCAATTGCTTGCACTAAGGAGCCTTCGCCGACTCCCTATTGTGATCAAACTAGCAGATAAGAACCTGGGGATTGTTGTGCTTGACAGAGATAGTTATGTTGTCGAAGCTCATCGGCAACTAGCTGATCTCAATGTTTACAGACATTATGTAGCGGTTCCATGGTTGTCCATCAGCAGGTCTCTCAGGCAGCTTCAAGCAAGATTCCACAATCTTCTTACAGTTCAGTAGTAGGAGTAAATAATGCAAGTCAAGCCGCAAGATGCCAAAGCTTGTAGGCTTTACTTCATTTGGAAAATCCACAAAAACCCTCCTGTCGGTAGGCCTATTTGTGGTTACAATGGGTTTATGTTGGAGCTTCTTTCCAAATTCTTGCATTATAAACTTCTTGGCACTTTACTTGCTCAGCCAAATCATCTTCCAGACTCTCTTACTTTATTTCAGGATATTGAATACAAGCGTTTTGCTGCCGATTCATTTCTTGTAACTTTTGATGTAGAGGCTCTCTAAACTAGCATTTCCACTCAGGAAGGCTTGCATGCCTTACGGGATATGGTTGAGCATAGTACTGCTGATCTCTTCACTCCAGAAGATGTTGATTTTCTAGTTAGTGCAGCAGAGTTGGTGCTCAAGTGGCATTTCTTGCAGTTTGATGGCTCTTTTTATCGGCAGATTAGAGGCACTTCCATGGGCAACAATTTTTCTGTTGTTTATGCATGTCTCTTTCTTTGCCACCTTGAGTAAGAAGTCTTCAGTAGATTTCCTGCTCCAGAGATTCAGCTTTTTAGACAGTTTATTAATGATGGTTGCATGGTCTGGAATGGCTCCAGAGAGAGATTGGTCCAATTCTTGGATTGCTACCAGTCCATCTATCCTGAGCACATTCGCATCACTTCTTGCATTTCATCATCCAGCATCAACATTCTGGACATTGTTCTTTTCAAAGGTGATGACTTCCACACCTCTGGAAAGCTTTCCACCAGATGTTTCCAGAAACCATTGAAATCAGGACTTTTTACATGAGCAGTTCCTACCCCCAACCATGATCTTCTACAGGAGTAGTGCATTCTTCTTCCAAGAGCAGTACATGATTTTTTCATATTTTTTGCATGAGCAGTGCTATTTTTTCCTATTTTTATTTTTATTTTAAATATTTTAAATATTTATTTTTAAATATTTTAATATTTAAAATTAAAAGTAAAAAACCATGCACCAATACCATCGATGCAAAAAATAGCATGTACCATTTACCATGCACTTGCCCTGTCCGCTTTTGCTATATAAGGACAGCAAGTAGCTCACTTTCTTTGTATCACTGATGAGTCCCGTTGAGGACAAAACTAGTTTGATGAATACGAAGATCTGTTTCTTGTGTATTATGTGTTTTGCATAATTTTGTCCTTTAGCATTTTTTGCATTTGTCTCGGTTTGCAACTTTTGCATTTTTGCAATTCTTACAATTTTGCAACTTTTGCAACTTTTGCAATTTTTACATGTTTTTCAATTTATGGCAATTTCTTAACGTGTAACTGGGTATTCTATTCAGTTTTGTTCCCACCTTACTCTCTTTCTTGTTTTAGCCCTAATCATTGTCCATGGTGAGGAGCCATACCGGCCCTGTTACTAGATCCAAGCCTGGTTCTCTTCAATCTGTCGATCTTGATCCTCCTGAGCAAGATTCTGCCATGAGCAAGCTCGACAATATTGTGCAGCAAATCATCTGGGAAAACTCTCTCTCTCCTCAAGAGATTGAGCAAGCGTTTTTCAGTTTGGCAAATCCTGCTGGTCATCGGAATTCCGGAGTAGACAATGAGGGTACTGCGCAGCTCCCTCCAGATACTGCGCAGCACCCTTCCAGAACTGCGCAGCCTCCTCTTGGCTCCACAGTTGCTGCGCAGGGCCCTTCAGTTGCTGCGCAGGGTCATCCTTCTACTGCGCAGAGGGGTCCTTCTGTCTCCTTTGCCCATCTAGGATCGTCTACAGTTCAGCAGCGTCCAGCAAATGAAGAAATTCCACCTATGCCAAATTCCTGGACCAAAGTAATTTCATGTGCAGTAAAAGATTTCTAGAAAGCCACTGAAATTTTGCTCAAATCTCAGTCACTTGTTGATAAATTATTAGCTCTTCAGTAAGACAACCGTGTTATTCAAAGCCTTATGGTTAAAAAACCGGGTCTTGTAGCTTCCGATCCTGATACCAATGACGCTCTTAAATCAGGTCCTGAAGCTCTTACTTCCAGATACAGAAGAGATTGCCATGAATGTTACTTGTGGCATGAGCAATCTATTGTGGAGCAAAATGAAGCTAGGGTTTCTCAGCTTGCTTCAGATTTTGAAAATCAGCTTCACCAGCCTTCCGAGCCGTTCCAACATATTCAGTTCACTAGCTCTTCCGGTCCGGTTGATGGCAGCAATATTGCTGCTCATTGGACTTCACTGGCCTTGTCTTCTTATAATCGACAGGTCAATGAATTCCAAATTGAGCTAGTTGAACGTCGTTCCGCCAGAGCTGCTGCCCAAGCCGCCCGAAATTCCGCTTGGGAAGAATTAACTAAGCAAGCTAATAATATTCCCAGAGAAGAAGCCATTTCTGTTTTGGTCCAGAAAGAAGTTGCAAAATCTTTCCAGGCCCAGCAATAGAAACTTGATGCCACCTTGAAGCCTTTGCAAGATCAGCTTGCTTTTCTTATTGAGCTTCAATCTCCCGGCACTTCACCTCCTTCTCGGCAGCAGCAACGGCGACAGCAGCAGCAGCGACAGTAGCAGCAGCAATAGCGTAGATAGCCCCAGGAGCCACAGCAGCAAGGCCAGCCTACACAGCAGCTACAGCAGCAGCAACAACAGCCTCTCTGCAGCCAAAAGAGGCCTTTGCACAGTCAGCCCTAGCAACTGCGCAGTCAGCCCCAACAACTGCGCAGTCAGCCTCAGAGGCAGCAGCAGCAGCAGTTTCTGCAGACTCAGTAATCCCGACCAAAAAACGGGATGGGCAGGGGGCGGTTCCGTCAAGGAATTCGCTCCACACAATCTGTTGCTCGGCAGTCGGCTTCCATTCCAAACCAGCCTTTTCTGAACACTAGTTTGAATCCAGAAGCTGCCCCATTTGCGCCACAGCGGCAAGATGTGCATCAGATTTTTGCCGGAGTCAAAGGGACAGGCACGGCTCTTTTTGTGTAAGCAATTCCCGTCATCTCTTTTGGTTGCCCTCCATTAGCCCCTTTTCTTATTTGGCTTATCTGATTGGAAAAATGACCCCTTCCCGGATTGATCACCGATTTAGCAATCTTGCTATTCACAATCTCTCTTTTGTCCCTCTTTCCTTCAACCAAACCAAATTGCTGGGCCTAGGGCACAAATACATTCCCCAGCCTCCGC
Source organism: Pinus taeda (assembly GCA_000404065.3). Lineage (NCBI taxonomy): Eukaryota > Viridiplantae > Streptophyta > Pinopsida > Pinales > Pinaceae > Pinus > Pinus taeda. The sequence goes on along the minus strand of APFE030763701.1, from coordinate 147,672 downwards.
CCATGGCCATTGATGACATCTTTAAGGAATGTGCCTATTTTTCCCGTCTTTGCCGTCTCAGAAGGTTTTTTCGACTTTCTGCTGATGATGACAGTTACAATCCTTTTCGCCTGCCAAACCCTACCTGGGAGCCTCCGATTAATGATCCTGATATTAATCGTTCTCTTCAGCTTGGCCTTTCCATCCTTAAAAACGACATTGTTTTTGTCCATTTCGCTGCCAGACCCAGATTCGCTAGATCCCAATTGCTTGCACGCTAAGGAGCCTTCGCCGACTCCCTATTGTGATCAAACCAACAGATAAGAACCTGGGGATTGTTGTGCTTGACAGAGATAGTTATGTTGCCGAAGCTCATTGGCAACCAGCTGATCTCAATGTTTACAGACAGTATGCAGCGTAAAGAAAGTATGCACCAGAAAGTAGCATTCGTGGTTAATGAGCTGCAGAGATATCTTATTCGAGAGAGCACTGAGTTGGGCTTCTTTGAACTCAGACGGGCATTTTACAGCAGGCTTCGGTCGAGCGGCTATCCACCGGATTTCCTCCACGCATGTTTTTCCAAGGTCCATTGGGATCAAAGGGTTGCTCTAATGCAGCAGGTCTATGCACGAGGTCCTCTTCACTCTCTTGGCCTCAAAAGGGCCCCCTTGGTGTTGAAGCTGGAGTTTTGTGAAGCCACTCGTGCTTTGAACCTTGGGGGTTCCCTAAACCATAAACTCCATGGAGAATTCCAGCGTTACCCTTTGCTTCAGCATATTCCCAAGCCCTTGATTTGTTGGCGAAATCCGCGCAAAATCGATACTTTTTACATGAGCAGTTCCGACCCCCGACCATGATCTTCTACAGGAGTAGTGCATTCTTCTTCCAGGAGCAGTACATGATTTTTTCATATTTTTTGCATGAGCGGTGCTATTTTTTCTTATTTTTATTTTTATTTTAAAAATTTTAAATATTTATTTTTAAAATATTTGAATATTTAAAATTAAAAATAAAAAACCATGCACCAATACCATGGATGCAAAAAATACCATGTACCATTTACCATGCACTTGCCCTGTCCGCTTTTGCTATATAAGGACAGCAAGTAGCTCACTTTCTTTGTATCACTTATGAGTCCCGTTGAGGACGAAACTAGTTTGATGAATACAAAGATCTGTTTCTTGTGTATAATGTGTTTTGCATAATTTTGTCCTTTAGCATTTTTTGCATTCGTCTCGATTTGCAACTTTTGCATTTTTGCAATTCTTGCAATTTTGCAACTTTTGCAAATTTTGCAATTTTTACATGTTTTTCAATTTCCGGCAATTTTTTCACGTGTAACTGGGTATTCTGTTCGGTTTTGTTCCCACCTTACTCTCTTTGTTGTTTTAGCCCTAATCATTGTCCATGGTGAGGAGCCATACCGGCCCTGTTACTAGATCCAAGTCTGGTTCTCTTCAATCTGTCGATCTTGATCCTCCTGAGCAAGATTCTGCCATGAGCAAGTTCAACAATATTGTGCAGCAAATCATCCGGGAAAACGCTCTCTCTCCTCAAGAGATTGAGCAAGCGTTTTTCAGTTTTGCAAATCTTGCTGGTCATCGAAATTCCGGAGTAGATAATGAGGGTACTGCGCAGCTCCCTCCAGATACTGCGCAACACCTTTCCAGAACTACGCAGCGTCCTATTGGATCTACAGTTGCTGCGCAGGGCCCTTCAGTTGCTGCGCAGGGTCATCCTTCTACTGTGCAGAGGGGTCCTTCTGTCTCCTTTGCCGATTTAGGATCGTCTACATTTCACCAGCATCCAGCAAATGAAGAAATTCCACCTATGCCAAATTCCTGGACCGAAGTAATTTCATGTGCAGTAAAAGATTTCCAGAAAGCCACTGAAATTTTGTTCAAATCTCAGTCGCTTGTTGAGAAATTATTAGCTCTTCAACAAGACAATCGTGTTATTCAAAGCCTTATGGTTAAAACACCGGGTCTTGTAGCTTCCGATCCTGATACCAATGATGCTCTTAAATCAGGTCTTGAAGCTCTTACTGCCACATACAGAAGAGATTTCCATGAATTTTACTTGCGGCATGAGCAAACTATTGTGGAGCAAAATGAAGCTAGGGTTTCTCAGCTTGCTTCATATTTTGAAAATCAGCTTCACCAGCTTGCCGAGCCATTCCAGCATATTCAGTTCACTAGCTCTTCCGGTCCGGTTGATGGGAGCAATATTTCTGCTCATTGGACTTCACTGGCCTTGTCTTCTTATAATCGACAGGTCAATGAATTCCAAATTGAGCTAGTTGAATGTCGTTCCGCCAGAGTTGCTGCCCAAGCCCCCCGAAATGCTGCTCGGGAAGAATTAGCTAAGCAAGCTAATGATATTCCTAGAGAAGAAGACATTTCTGTTTTGGTCCAGAAAGAAGTTGCAAAATCTTTCTAGGCCCAACAATAGAAACTTGATGCCACCTTGAAGCCTTTGCAAGATCAGCCTCAGCAGAGACAACAACAAGGCCAGCCTCCACAACAGTTGCAGCAGCAGCAACAGTAGCCTCTGCGCAGCCAAAAGAGGCCTCTGCGCATTCAACCCCAGCAACTGCGCAGTCAGCCCTAGTAATTGCGCAGTCAGCCTCAGAGGCAGCAGCAGTAGCAATTTCCGCAGACTCACCAATCCTAGCCAAAAAACAGAATGGGTAGGGGGCGGTTCTGTCGAGTAATTCGCTCCACACAATCTGTTGCTGGGAAGTCGACTTCCATTCCAAACCAGCCTTTTCAGAACACTGGTATGAATCCGGAAGCTACCCCATTTGCGCCACAGCAGCAAGATGTGCATCAGATTTCTACCGGAGTCAAAGGGAAAGGCACGGCTCTTTTTTTGTAAGCAATTCCCGTCATCTCTTTTGGTTGCCCTCCATTAGCCCCTTTTCTTATTTGGCTTATCTGATTGGAAAAATGACCCCTTCCCGGATTGATCGTCGAATTAGCAATCTTGCTATTCACAATCTCTCTTCTGTCCCTCTTTCCTTCAACAAACCCAAATTGATGGGCCTAGGGCACAAATACATTCCCCGGCCTCTGCCCATGGCCATTGATGACATCTTTAAGGAATATGCCTATTTTTCCCGTCTTTTCCGTCTCAGAAGGTTTTTTTGACTTTCTGCTAATGATGACACTTACAATCCTTTTCACCTGCCAAACCCTACCTAGGAGCCTCCGATTAATGATCCTGATCTCAATCGTTCTCTTCAGCTTGCTTCTATCCATTTTGCCGCTAGACTTAGATTCACTAGATACCAATTGCTTGCACTAAGGAGCCTTCGCCGACTCCCTATTGTGATCAAACTAGCAGATAAGAACCTATGGATTGTTGTGCTTGACAGAGATAGTTATGTTGCCGAAGCTTATCGGCAACTAGCTGATCTCAATGTTTACAGACAGTATGCAGCGGTTCCATGGTTGGCCATCAGCAGGTCTCTCAGGAAGCTTCAAGAAAGATTCCGCAATCTTCTTACAGTTTAGCAATGGGAGTATATAATGCAAGCCAAGCCGCAAGATGCCAAAGCTTGCAGGCTTTACTTCATTTGGAAAATCCACAAAACTTCCTGTCGGTAGGCCTATTTGTGCTTACAATGGGTTTATGTTGGAGCCTCTTTCCAAATTCTTGCATTATAAACTTCTTGGCACTTTACTTGCTCAGCCAAATCATCTTCCAGACTCTCTTACTTTATTGCAGGATATTGAATCCAAGCGTTTTGCTCCCGATTCATTTCTTGTAACTTTTGATGTAGAGTCTCTCTACCCTAGCATTCCCACTCAGGAAGGCTTTCACGCCTTACGGGATATGGTTGAGCATAGTGCTGCTGATCTCTTCACTCCAAAAGATGTTGATTTTCTAGTTAGTGTAGCAGAGTTGGTTCTCAAGTGGCATTTCTTGCAGTTTGATGACTCTTTTTATCGGCAGATTAGAGGCACTGCCATGGGCAGCAATTTTGTTGTTGTTTATGCATGTCTCTTTCTTTGCCACCTTGAGCAAGAAGTCTTCCGTACATTTCCTGCTCCAGAGATTCAGTTTTTCAGACGGTTTATTGATGATGGTTGCATGGTCTGGAATGGCTCCAGAGAGAGATTGGTCCATTTCTTGGATTGCTTCCAGTCCATTTATCCTGAGCACATTCGCATCACTTCTTGCATTTCATCATCCAGCATCAACATTCTGGACTTTGTGCTTTTCAAAGGTGATGACTTCCACACCTCTGGAAAGCTTTCCACCAGATGTTTCCAGAAACCACTGAATGTGTATCAGTGTATTCCTTTTAATTCCTGGCATCCCAAGCACTTGAAAGTAGCATTCGTGGTTAATGAGCTGCAGAGATATCTTCTTCGAGAGAGCACTGAGTTGGGCTTCCTTGAACTCAGACGGGCATTTTACAGCAGGCTTCAGTCGAGGGGCTATCCACCGGATTTCCTCCAGGCATGTTTTGCCAAGGTCCATTGGGATCAAAGGGTTGCTCTAATGCAGCAGGTCTATCCACGAGGTCCTCTTCACTCTCTTGGCATCAAAAGGGCCCCCTTGGTGTTGAAGCTGGACTTTTGTGAAGCCACTCGTGCTTTGAACCTTGGGGGTTCCCAAAACCCTAAACTGCATGGATAATTCCAGTGTTACCCTCTGCTTTAGTATATTCCCAAGCCCTTGATTTGTTGGCGGAATCTGCGCAAAATTGACACTTTTTACATTAGCAGTTCCGACCCTCGACTATGATCTTCTACAGGAGCAGTGCATTCTTCTTCCAGGAGCAGTACATGATTTTTTCATATTTTTTGCATGAGCGGTGCTATTTTTTCCTATTTTTATTTTTATTTTTAAATATTTTAATATTTAAAATTAAAAATAAAAAACCATGCACCAATACGATGGATGCAAAAAATACCATGTACCATTTACCATGCACTTGCCCTATCCGCTTTTGCTATATAAGGACAACAAGTAGCTCACTTTCTTTGTATCATTGATGAGTCCCGTTGAGGACGAAACTAGTTTGATGGATACAAAGATCTGTTTCTTGTGCATTATGTGTTTTGCATAATTTTGTCTTTTAGCATTTTTTTCATTTGTCTTTGTTTGCAACTTTTGCATTTTTGCAATTCTTGCAATTTTGCAACTTTTGCAATTTTTACATGTTTTTCAATTTCTGGCAATTTTTTCACGCGTAACTGGGTATTCTGTTCGGTTTTGTTCCCCCCTTACTCTCTTTGTTGTTTTAGCCCTAATCATTGTCCATGGTGAGGAGCCATACCGGCCTTGTTACTAGATCTAAGTTTGGTTCTCTTCAATCTGTCGATCTTGATCCTCCTGAGCAAGATTCTGCCATGAGCAAGCTCGACAATATTGTGCAGCAAATCATCCGGGAAAACGCTCTCTCTCCTCAAGAGATTGAGCAAGCGTTTTTTTGTTTTGCAAATCTTACTGGTCATCGGAATTCCGGAGCAGACAATGAGGGTACTACGTAGCTCCCTCCAGATACTGCGCAACACCCTTCCAGAACTGTGCAGCCTCCGCTTGGCTCTACAGTTGCTGCGTAGGGCCCTTCAGCTGCTGCGTAGGGTCATCCTTCTACTGCGCAGAGGGGTCCTTCTGTCTCCTTTGCCCATCCGGGATTGTCTATAGTTCACCAGCATCCAACAAATGAAGAAATTCCGCCTATGCCAAATTCCTGGACTGAAGTAATTTCATGTGCAGTAAAAGATTTCCAGAAAGCCACTGAAATTTTGCTCAAATCTCAATCGCTTGTTGAGAAATATTTAGCTCTTCAGCAAGACAACCATGTTATTCAAAGACTTATGGTTAAAACACCGGGTCTTGTAGCTTCCGATCCTGATACCAACGATGCTCTTAAATCAGGTCTTGAAGCTCTTGCTGCCAGATACAGAAGAGATTGCCATGAATTTTACTTGCGGCATGAGCAATCTATTGTGGAGCAAAATGAAGCTAGGGTTTCTTAGCTTGCTTCAGATTTTGAAAATCAGCTTCACCAGCTTGCCGAGCCGTTCTAGCATATTCAGTTCACTAGCTCTTCCGGTCCAGTTGATGGCAGCAATATTGCTACTCACTGGACTTCACTGGCCTTGTCTTCTTATAATCGACAGGTCAATGAATTCCAAATTGAGCTAGTTGAATGTTGTTTCGCCAGAGCTGCTGCCCAAGCCACCCGAAATGCCACTCGGGAAGAATTAGCTAAGCAAGCTAATGATATTCCTAGAGAAGAAGCCATTTCTGTTTTGGTCCAGAAAGAAGTTGCAAAATCTTTCCAGGGCCAGCAACAGAAACTTGATGCCACCTTGAAGCCTTTGTAAGATCAGCTTGCTTTTCTTATTGAGCTTCAATCTCCCGGCACTTCACCTCCTTCTCAGCAGCAGCAACGGCGACAGTAGTAGCAGCAGCGTAGACAGCCCCAACAGCGACACGAGCAAGGCCAGCCTCCACAGCAGCTGCAGGAGCAGCAACCGCAGCCTCTGCGCAGCCAAAAGAGGCCTCTGCGCAGTCAGCCCCAGCAACTGCGCAGTCAGCCCCAGCAACTGCGCAGTCAGCCTCATAGGCAGCAGGAGCAGCAGTTTCCGCAGACTCAGCAATCCCGACCAAAAAACGGGATGGACAGGGGGCTGTTCTATCGAGGAATTCGCTCCACACAATCTGTCGCTGGGCAATCGGCTTCCATTCCAAACCAGCCTTTTCAGAACACTGGTTTGAATACAGAAGCTGCCCCATTTGCCCCACAGCGGCAAGATGTGCATCAGATTTCTGCCGGAGTCAAAGGGAAAGGCACGGCTCTTTTTGTGTAAGCAATTCCCGTCATCTCTTTTGGTTGCCCTCCAGTAGCCCCTTTTCTTATTTGGCTTATCTGATTGGAAAAATGACCCCTTCCCGGATTGATCGTCGAATTAGCAATCATGCTATTCACAATCTCTCTTCTGTCCCTCTTTCCTTCAACCAAACCAAATTGCTGGGCCTAGGGCACAAATACATTCCCCGGCCTCCGCCCATGGCCATTGATGACATCTTTAAGGAATATGCCTATTTTTCCCGTCTTTGCCGTCTCAGAAGGTTTTTTCGACTTTCTGCTGATGATGACACTTACAATCCTTTTCACCTGCAAAACCCTACCTGGGAGCCTCTGATTAATGATCGTGATCTTAATCGTTCTCTTCATCTTGGCCTTTCCATCCTTAAAACCGCATTGCTTCTGTCCATTTTTTCGCCAGACCCAGATTCGCTAGATCCCAATTGCTTGCACTAAGGAGCCTTCGCCGACACCCTATTGTGGTCAAACCAGCAGATAAGAACCTGGGGATTGTTGTGCTTGACAGAGATACTTATGTTGCAGAAGCTCATCGGCAACTAGCTGATCTCAATGTTTACAGACAGTATGCAGCGGTTCGATGGTTGGCCATCAGCAGGTCCCTTAAGCAGCTTCAAGCAAGATTCTGCAATCTTCTTACAGTTCAGCAGTGGGAGTATATAATGCAAGTCAAGCCGCAAGATGCCAAAGCTTGCAGGCTTTACTTCATTTGGAAAATCCACAAAAACCCTCCTATCGGTAGGCCTATTTGTGCTTACAATGGGTTTATGTTGGAGCCTCTTTCCAAATTCTTGCATTATAAACTTCTTGGCACTTTACTTGCTCAGCCAAATCATCTTCTAGACTCTCTTACTTTATTGCAGGATATTGAATCCAAGCGTTTTGCTCCCGATTCATTTATTTTAACTTTTGATGTAGAGTCTCTCAACCCTAGCATTCCCAATCAGGAAGGCTTGCATGCCTTACGGGATATGGTTGAGCATAGTACTGCTGATCTCTTCACTCCAGAAGATGTTGATTTTCTAGTTAGTGCAGCAGAGTTGGTGCTCAAGTGGCATTTCTTGCAGTTTGATGGCTCTTTTTATCGGCAGATTAGAGGCACTGATATGGGCAGCAATTTTGTTGTTGTTTATGCATGTCTCTTTGCTTGCCACCTTGAGCAAGAAGTCTTCCGTAGATTTCATGTTCCAGAGATTCAACTTTTGAGACGGTTTATTGATGATGGTTGCATGGTCTGGAATGGCTCCAGAGAGAGATTGGTCCAATTCTTGGATTGCTAACAGTCCATTTATCCTGAGCATATTCGCATCACTTCTTGCATTTCATCATCCAGCATCAATATTCTGGACATTGTGCTTTTCAAAGGTGATGACTTCCACACCTTTGGAAAGCTTTCCACAAGATGTTTCTAGAAACCACTGAATGCGTATCAGTATATTCCTTTTACTTCACTTCCTGGCAGCCCAAGCACCAAAAAGTAGCATTCGTGGTTAATGAGCTGCAGAGATATCTTCGAGAGAGAGAATTGAGTTGGGCTTCCTTGAACTCAGACGGGCATTTTACAGCAGGCTTCGATCGAGGGGCTATCCACCGGATTTCCTCCAGGCATGTTTTTCCAAGGTCCATTGGGATCAAAGGGTTGCTCTAATGCAGCAGGTCTATGCACGAGGTCCTCTTCACTCTCTTGGCCTCAAAAGGGCCCCCTTGGTGTTGAATCTGGACTTTTGTGAAGCCACTCGTGCTTTGAACGTTAGGGGTTCCCTAAACCCTAAACCCTAAACCCTAAACTGCATGGAGAATTCCAGCGTTACCCTTTGCTTCAGCATATTCCCAAGCCCTTGATTTTTTGGCGGAATCCGCGCAAAATCGAGACTTTTTACATCAGCAGTTCCGACCCCTGACCATGATCTTCTACGGGAGCAGTGCATTCTTCTTCCAGGAGCAGTACATGATTTTTTCATATTTTTTGCATGAGCGGTGCTATTTTTTCCTATTTTTATTTTTATTTTAAATATTTTAAATATTTATTTTTAAATATTTTAATATTTAAAATTAAAAATAAAAAACCATGCACCAATAGGATGGATGCAAAAAATACCATGTACCATTTACCATGCACTTGCCCTGTTCGCTTTTAGTATATAAGGACAGCAAATAGCTCACTTTCTTTGTATCACTGATGAGTATCATTGAGGACGAAACTAGTTTGATAAATACAAAGATCTGTTTCTTGTGTATTATGTGTTTTTCATAACTTTGTCCTTTAGCATTTTTTGCATTTGTCTCCGTTTGCAACTTTTGCATTTTTGCAATTCTTGCAATTTTGCAACTTTTGCAGCTTTTGAAATTTTTACATGTTTTTCAATTTCTCGCAATTTATTCACCTGTAACTAGGTATTCTGTTCGGTTTTGTTCCCACCTTACTCTCTTTGCTATTTTAGCCCTAATCATTGTCCATGGTGAGGAGCCATACCAGCCCTGTTACTACATCCAAGTCATCGGGGAAAACGCTCTCTCTCCTCAAGAGATTGAGCAAGCATTTTTCAGTATTGCAAATCTTGTTGGTCATCGGAATTCCGAAGCAGACAATGAGGGTACTGCGCAGCTCCCTCCAGATACTGCGCAGCACCCTTCCAGAACTGCGCAGCCTCCTCTTGTCTCTACAGTTGCTGCGCAGGGCCCTTCAGTTGCTGCGCAGGGTCATCCTTCTACTGCGCAGAGGGGTCCTTCTGTCTCCTTTGCCCATCCGATAATGTCTACAGTTCACCAGCATCCGACAAATGAAGAAATTCTGCCTACGTCAAATTCCTGGACCAATGTAATTTCATGTGCAGTAAGGGATTTCCAGAAAGCCACCGAAATTTTGCTCAAATCTCAGTCGCTTGTTGAGAAATTATTAGCTCTTGAGCAAGACAACCGTGTTATTCAAAGCCTTATGGTTAAAACACCTGGTCTTGTAGCTTCCGATCCTCATACCAATGATGCTCTTAAATCAGGTCTTGAAGCTCTTACTGTCAAATACAGAAGAGATTGCCATGAATTTTACTTGCGGCATGAGCAATCTATTGTGGAGCAAAATGAAGCTAGGGTTTCTCAGCTTGCTTCAGATTTTGAAAATCAGCTTCACGAGCTTTCCAAGCCATTCTAGCATATTCAATTCACTAGCTCTTCCGATCAGGTTGATGGCAGCAATATTGCTGCTCATTGGACTTCACTGGCCTTGTCTTCTTATAATCGACAGGTCAATGAATTCCAAATTGAGCTAGTTGAACGTTGTTCTGCCTGCTGCCCAAGCCGCTCGAAATGCCGCTCGGGAAGAATTAGCTAAGCAAGCTAATGATATTCCTAGAGAAGAAGCCATTTTTGTTTTGGTCCAGAAAGAAGTTGCAAAATCTTTCTAGGCCCAGCAACAGAAACTTGATGCCGCCTTGAAGCCTTTGCAAGATAAGCTTGCTTTTCTTATTGAGCTTCAATCTCCCGGCTCTTCACCTCCTTCTCGGCAGCAACAACGGCAACAGCAGCAGCAGCGTATATAGCCCCAGCAGCGACAGCAGCAAGGCCAGCCTCCACAGCAGCAGCAGCAGCAACCTCTGCGCAACCAAAAGAGGCCTCTGCACAGTCAGCCCCAGCAACTACGTAGTCAGCCCCAGCAACTGCGCGGTCAGCCTCAGAGGCAGCAGCAGCAGTAGTTTCCGCAGACTCAGCAATCCCGGCCAAAAAACGGGATGGGCAGGGGGCGGTTCCGTCGAGGAATTCGCTCCACACAATCTGTTGCTGGGCAGTCGGCTTCCATTCCAAACCAGCCTTTTCAGAACACTGGTTTGAATCCGGAAGCTGCCCCATTTGTGCCACAATGGCAAGCTGTGCATCAGATTTCTGCCGGAGTCAAAGGGAAAGGCACGGCTCTTTTTGTGTAAGCAATTCCCGTCATCTCTTTTGGTTGCCCTCCATTAGCCCCTTTTCTTATTTGGCTTATCTGATTGGAAAAATGACCCCTTCCCGGATTGATCGTCGAATTAGCAATCTTGCTATTCACAATCTCTCTTTTGTCCCTCTTTCCTTCAACCAAACCAAATTGCTGGGCCTAGGGCACAAATACATTCCCCGGCCTCCGCCCATGGCCATTGATGACCTCTTTAAGGAATATGCCTATTTTTCCAGTCTTTGCCGTATCAGAAGGTTTTTTCGACTTTCTGCTGATGATGACACTTACAATCCTTTTCGCCTGCCAAACCCTACTTGGGAGCCTCCGATTAATGATCCTGATCTTAATCGTTCTCTTCAGCTTGGCCTTTCCATCCTTAAAAACCGCATTGCTTCTATCCATTTTGCCGCGAGACCCAGATTCGCTAGATCCCAATTTCTTGCACTAAGGAGCCTTCGCCGACTCCCTATTGTGATCAAACCAGCAGATAAGAACCTGGGGATTGTTGTGCTTGACAGAGATAGTTATGTTGCCGAAGCTCATTGGCAACTAGCTGATCTCAATGTTTACAGACAGTATGCAGCGGTTCCATGGTTGTCCATCAGCAGGTCTCTCAGGCAGCTTCAAGTAAGATTCCGCAATCTTGTTACAGTTCAGCAGTAGGAGTATATAATGCAACTCAAGCCGCAAGATGCCAAAGCTTGTAGGCTTTACTTCATTTGGAAAATCCATAAAAACCCTCCTGTCGGTAGGCCTATTTATGCTTACAATGGGTTTATGTTGGAGCCTCTTTCCAAATTCTAGCATTATAAACTTCTTGGCACTTTACTTGCTCAGCCAAATCATCTTCCAGACTCTCTTACTTTATTGCAGGATATTGAATCCAAGCATTTTGCTCCTGATTCATTTCTTGTAACTTTTGATGTAGAGTCTCTCTAAACTAGCATTCCCACTCAGGAAGGCTTGCATGCCTTACGGGATATGGTTGAGCATAGTACTGCTGATCTCTTCACTCCAGAAGATGTTGATTTTTTAGTTAGTGCAGCAGAGTTGGTGCTCAAGTAGCATTTCTTGCAGTTTGATGGCTCTTTTTATCGACAGATTAGAGGCACTACCATGGGCAGCAATTTTGCTGTTGTTTATGCATGTCTCTTTCTTTGCCACCTTGAGCAAGAAGTCTTCCATAGATTTCCTGCTCCAGAGATTCAGCTTTTAAGATGGTTTATTAATGATGGTTGCATGGTCTGGAATGTCTCCAGAGAGAGATTGGTCCAATTCTTGGATTGCTACCTGTCCATTTATCCTGAGCACATTCGCATCACTTCTTGCATTTCATCATCCAGCATCAACATTCTTGACATTGTGCTTTTCAAAGGTGATGACTTCCACACCTCTGGAAAGCTTTCCACCAGATGTTTCCAGAAACCACTCAATGCGTATCAGTTTATTCCTTTTACTTCCTGTCATCCAAAGCACCAGAAAGTAGCATTCGTGGTTAATGAGCTCCAGATATATCTTCGAGAGAGAGCACTGAGTTGGGCTTCCTTAAACTCAGACGGGCATTTTACAGCAGGCTTCGGTCGAGGGGCTATCCACCAGATTTTCTCCAAGCATGTTTTACCAAGGTCCATTGGGATCAAAGGGTTGCTCTAATGCAGCAGGTCTATGCACGAGGTCCTCTTCACTCTCTTGGCCTCAAAAGGGTCCCCTTGGTGTTGAAGCTAGACTTTTGTGAAGCCACTCATGCTTTGAACCTTGGGGGTTCCCTAAACCCTAAACTGCATGGAGAATTCCAGCGTTACCCTTTGCTTCAACATATTCCCAAGCCCTTGATTTGTTGGCGGAATTCGCGCAAAATCGGGACTTTTTACATCAGAAGTTCCGACCACCAACCATGATCTTCTACAGGAGCAGTGCATTCTTCTTCCAGGAGCAGTACATGATTTTTTCATATTTTTTGCATGAGCGGTGCTATTTTTTCCTATTTTAATTTTTATTTTTAATATTTTAATATTATTTTTAAATATTTTAATATTCAAAATTAAAAATAAAAAACCATGCACCAATACCATGGATGCAAAAAATAGCATGTACCATTTACCATGCACTTGCCCTGTCCGCTTTTGCTATATAAGGACAACAAGTAGCTCACTTTCTTTGTATCACTAATGAGTCGCATTGAGGACAAAACTAGTTTGATGAATACAAAGATATGTTTCTTGTGTATTATGTGTTTTGCATAATTTTGTCCTTTAGCATTTTTTGCATTTGTCTCGGTTTGCAACTTTTTCATTTTTGCAATTCTTGCAATTTTGCAACTTTTGCAACTTTTGCAATTTTTACATGTTTTTCAATTTCTGGCAACTTCTTCACGTGTAACTGGGTATTCTGTTCGGTTTTGTTCCCACCTTACTCTCTTTGTTGTTTTAGCCCTAATCATTATCCATGGTGAGGAGCCATACCGGCCCTGTTACTACATCCAAGTCTGGTTCTCTTCAATCTGTCGATCTTGATCCTCCTGAGCAAGATTCTGCCATGAGTAAGCTCGACAATATTGTGCAACAAATCATCCGGGAAAACGCTCTCTCTCCTCAAGAGATTGAGCAAGCGTTTTTCTATTTTGCAAATCCTGCTGGTCATCGGAATTCCGGAGTAGACAATGAGGGTTCTGCGCAGCTCCCTCTAGATACTGCGGAGCACCCTTCCAGAACTGCGCAACCTCCTCTTGGCTCCACAGTTGCTGCGCAGGGCCCTTCAGTTGCTGCGCAGGGTCATCCTTCTACTGCGCAGAGGGGTCCTTCTGTCTCCTTTGCCCATCCGGAATCGTCTACAGTTCAGCAGCGTCCAGCAAATGAAGAAATTCCGCCTATGCCAAATTCCTGGACCAAAGTAATTTCATGTGCAGTAAAAGATTTCTAGAAAGCCACTGAACTTTTGCTCAAATCTTAGTCACTTGTTGATAAATTATTAGCTCTTCAGCAAGACAACCGTGTTATTCAAAGCCTTATGGTTAAAACACCGGGTCTTGTAGCTTCCGATCCTGATACCAATGACGCTCTTAAATCAGGTCCTGAAGCTCTTACTGCCAGATACAGAAGAGATTGCCATGAATTTTACTTGTGGCATGAGCAATCTATTGTGGAGCAAAATGAAGCTAGGGTTTCTCAGCTTGCTTCAGATTTTGAAAATCAGCTTCACGAGCTTGCCGAGCCGTTCCAGCATATTCAGTTCACTAGCTCTTCCGGTCCGGTTGATGGAAGCAATATTGCTGCTCATTGGACTTCACTGGCCTTGTCTTCTTATAATCGACAGGTCAGTGAATTCCAAATTGAGCTAGTTGAACGTCGTTCTGCCAGAGTTGCAGCCCAAGCCGCCCGGAATTCCGCTTGGGAAGAATTAGCTAAGCAAGCTAATGATATTCCCAGAGAAGAAGTCATTTTTGTTTTGGTCCAGAAAGAAGTTGCAAAATATTTCCAAGCCCAGCAACAGAAACTTGATGCCACCTTGAAGCCTTTGCAAGATCAGCTTGCTTTTCTTATTGAGCTTCAATCTCCCGACACTTCACCTCCTTCTCAGCAGTAGCAACAGCGACAGTAGCAGCAGCGGCAACAGCAGCAGCAGCAGCGTAGACGGCCCCAGCAGCGATAGCTGCAAGGCCAGCCTACACAGCAGCTGCAGCAGCAGCAAAAACAGCCTCTGCGCAGCCAAAAGAGGCCTCTGCACAGTCAGCCCCAGCAACTACGCAGTCAACCTCAGAGGCAGCAGCAGCAGCAGTTTCCGCAGACTCAACAATCCCAGCCAAAAAACGAGATGGGTAGGGGGTGCTTCCGTCAAGGAATTCGCTCCACACAATCTGTTGCTGGGCAGCCGGCTTCCATTCCAAACCAGCCTTTTCAGAACACTAGTTTGAATCCAAAAGCTGCCCCATTTGCGCCACAGGGGCAACATGTGCATCAGATTTTTGCCGGAGTCAAAGGGACAGGCACGGCTCTTTTTGTGTAAGCAATTCCCGTCATCTCTTTTGGTTTCCCTCCATTAGCCCCTTTTCTTATTTGGCTTATCTGATTGGAAAAATGACCCCTTCCCGGATTGATCGCCGATTTAGCAATCTTGCTATTCACAATCTCTCTTTTGTCCTTCTTTCCTTCAGCCAAACCAAATTGCTGGGCCTAGGGCACAAATACATTCCTCGGCCTCCGCCCATGGCCATTGATGACATCTTTAAGGAATATGCCTATTTTTCCCGTCTTTGCCGTCTCAGAAGGTTTTTTCGACTTTTTGCTGATGATGACACTTACAATCCTTTTCGCCTGCCAAACCCTACCTGGGAGCCTCCGATTAATGATCTTGATCTTAATCGTTCTCTTCAGCTTGGCCTTTCCATCCTTAAAAACGACATTGTTTCTGTCCATTTCGCCGCCAGACCCAGATTCGCTAGATCCCAATTGCTTGCACTAAGGAGCCTTCGCCGACTCCCTATTGTGATCAAACCAGCAGATAAGAACCTGGGGATTGTTGTGCTTGACAGAGATAGTTATGTTGCCGAAGCTCATCGGCAACTAGCTGATCTCAATGTTTACAGACAGTATGTAGCGGTTCCATGGTTGGCCATAAGCAGGTCTCTCAGGCAGCTTCAAGCAAGATTCCGCAATCTTCTTACAGTTCAGCAGTGGGAGTATATAATGCAAGTCAAGCCACAAGATGCTAAAGCTTGCAGGCTTTACTTCATTTGGAAAATCCACAAAAACCCTCCCGTCGGTAGGCCTATTTGTTCTTACAATGGGTTTATGTTGGAGCCTCTTTCCAAATTCTTGCACTATAAACTTCTTGGCACTTTACTTGCTCAGCCAAATCATCTTCCAGACTCTCTTACTTTATTGCAGGATATTGAATCCAGGCGTTTTGCTCCCGATTCATTTCTTGTAACTTTTGATGTAGAGTCTCTCTACCCTAGCATTCCCACTCAGGAAGGCTTGCATGCCTTACGGGATATGGTTGAGCATAGTACTGTTGATCTCTTCACTCCAGAAGATGTTGATTTTCTAGTTAGTACAGCAGAGTTGGTGCTGAAGTGGCATTTCTTGCAGTTTGATGGCTCTTTTTATCGGCATATTAGAGGCACCGCCATGGGCAGCAATGTTGTTGTTGTTTATGCATGTGTCTTTCTTTGCCACCTTGATCAAGAATTCTTCCGTAGATTTCCTGCTCCAGAGATTCAGCTTTTCAGACGGTTTATTGATGATGGTTACATGGTCTGGAATGGCTCCAGAGAGAGATTGGTCCAATTTTTGGATTGCTACCAGTCCATTTATCCTGAGCACATTCGCATCACTTCTTGCATTTCATCATCTAGCATCAACATTCTGGACATTGTGCTTTTCAAAGGTCATGACTTCCACACCTCTGGAAAGATTTCCACCAGATGTTTCCAGAAACCACTGAATGCATATCAGTATATTCCTTTTACTTCATGGCATCCCAAGCACCAGAAAGCAGCATTCGTGGTTAATGAGCTGCAGAGATATCTTCGAGAGAGAGCACTGAGTTGGGCTTCCTTAAACTCAGACGGGCATTTTACAGCAGGCTTTATTCGAGGGGCTATTCACCGGATTTCCTACAAGCATGTTTTGCCAAGGTCCATTGGGATCAAAGGGTTGCTCTAATGCAGCAGGTCTATGCACGAGGTCCTCTTTACTCTCTTGGCCTCAAAAGGGCCCCCTTGGTGTTGAAGCTGGACTTTTGTGAAGCCACTCGTGCTTTGAACCTTGGGGGTTCCTTAAACCCTAAACTGCATGGAGAATTCCAGCGTTACTCTTTGCTTCAGCATATTCCCAAGCCCTTGATTTGTTGGCAGAATCCGTGCAAAATCGGGAATTTTTACATGAGCAGTTCCGACCCCCAACCATGGTCTTCTACAGGAGCAATGCATTCTTCTTCCAGGAGAAGTACATGATTTTTTCATATTTTTTGCATGAGCGGTGCTATTTTTTCCTATTTTTGTTTTTATTTTAAATATTTACTTTTAATATTTTAATATTTAAAAAATTAAAAATAAAAAACCATGCACCAATACCATGGATGCAAAAAATACCATGTACCATTTACCATGCACTTGCCCTGTCTGCTTTTGCTATACAAGGACAGCAAGTAGCTCACTTTCTTTGTATCACTGATGAGTCCCGTTGAGGACAAAACTAGTTTGATGAATACAAAGATCTGTTTCTTGTGTATTATGTCTTTTGCATAATTTTGTCCTTTAGCATTTTTTGCATTTGTCTCGGTTTGCAACTTTTGCATTTTTGCAATTCTTGCAATTTTGCAACTTTTGCAACTTTTGCAATTTTTTACATGTTTTTCAATTTCTGGCAATTTCTTCACGTGTAACTGGGTATTTTGTTCGGTTTTGTTCCAACCTTAATCTCTTTGTTGTTTTAGCCCTAATCATTGTCCATGGTGAGGATCCATACCGGCCCTGTTACTAGATCCAAGTCTGGTTCTCTTCAATCTATCGATCTTGATCCTCCTGAGCAAGATTCTACCATGAGCAAGCTCGACAATATTGTGCAGCAAATAATCCAGGAAAACGCTCTCTCTCCTCAAGAGATTGAGCAAGCATTTTTCAATTTTGCAAATCTTGTTGGTCATCGGAATTCTGGAGCAGACAATGAGGGTACTACGCAGCTCCCTCCAGATACTGCGCAGCACCCTTCTAGAACTGCACAACCTCCTCTTGGCTCTACAGTTTCTGCGTTGGGCCCTTCAGTTGCTGCGCAGGGTCGTCCTCCTACTGCGTAGAGGGGTCCTTCTGTCTCCTTTGCCCATCTAGGATCGTCTACAGTTCACCAGCATCCAGAAAATGAAGAAATACTGCCTATGCCAAATTCCTGGACCGAAGTAATTTCACGTGGAGTAAAAGATTTCTAGAAATCCACTGAAATTTTGCTCAAATCTCAGTCGCTTGCTGAGAAATTATTAGCTCTTCAGCAAGACAACCGTGTTATTCAAAGCCTTATGGTTAAAACACCGGGTCTTGTAGCTTCCGATCCTGATATCAATGATGCTCTTAAATCAGGTCTTGAAGCTCTTACTTCCAAATACAGAAGAGATTGCCATGAATTTTACTTGCGGCATGAGCAATCTATTGTGGAGCAAAATGAAGCTAGGATTTCTCAGCTTGCTTCAGATTTTGAAAATCAGCTTCACCAGCTTGCCGAGCCGTTCCAGCATATTCAGTTCACTAGCTCTTCCGGTCCTATTGATGGCAGCAATATTGCTGCTCATTGGACTTCACTGGCATTGTCTTCTTATAATCGACAGGTCAATGAATTCCAAATTGAGCTAGTTGAACGTCGTTCCACTAGAGCTACTTCCCAAGCTGCCTGAAATGCCGCTCAGGAAGAATTAGCTAAGCAAGCTAATGATATTCCCAGCGAAGAATCCATTTCTGTTTTGGCCCAGAAAGAAGTTGCAAAATATTTCCAGGCCCAGCAACAGAAACTTGATGCCGCCTTGAAGCCTTTGCAAGATCAGCTTGCTTTTCTTATTAAGCTTCAATCTCCCAGCACTTCACCTCCTTCTCGGCAGCAGCAACGGCGACAACAGCAGCAGCAACAACAGCAACGTAGACAGCCCCAGCAACGATAGCAGCAAGGCTAGCCTCCACTGCAGCTGCAGCAACAACAACAACAGCCTCTGCGTAGCCAAAAGAGGCCTCTGCGCAATCAGCCCCAGCAACTGCGTAGTTAGCCCCAGCAACTACACAGTCAGCCTCAGAGGCAGCAACAGCAGCAGTTTTCGCAGACTCAGCAATCCCGGCCAAAAACCGGGATGGGCACGGGGCAGTTCCGTCGAGGAATTCGCTCCACACAATCTGTTGCTGGGCAGTCAGCTTCCATTCCAAACCAGCCTTTTTAGAACACTGGTTTGAATCCGGAAGCTGCCCCGTTTGCGCCACAGCGGCAAGATGTGCATCAGATTTCTGTCGGAGTCGAAGGGACAAGCACGGCTCTTTTTGTGTAAGCAATTCCCGTCATCTCTTTTGGTTTCCCTCGATTAGCCCCTTTTCTTATCTGGCTTATCTAATTGCAAAAATGACCCCTTCCCTGATTGATCGTCGAATTAGCAATCTTGCTATTCAAAATATCTCTTCTGTCCCTCTTTCCTTCAGCCAAACCAAATTACTGGGCCTAGGGCACAAATACATTCCCCGGCCTCCGCCCATGGCCATTGATGACATCTTTAAGGAATATGCCTATTTTTCCCGTCTTTGCCGTCTCAGAAGGTTTTTTCGACTTTCTACTGATGATGACACTTACAATCCTTTTCGCCTGCCAAACCCTACCTGGGAGCCTCCGATTAATGATCTTGATCTTAATCGTTCTCTTCAGCTTGGCGTTTCCATCCTTAAAAACTACATTGCTTCTGTCCATTTTGCCGCCAGACCCAGATTCAATAGATCCCAATTGCTTGCACTAAGGAGCCTTCGCCGACTCCCTATTGTGATCAAACCAGTAGATAAGAACCTGAGGATTGTTGTGCTTGACAGAGATAGTTATGTTGCCGAAGCTCATCGGCAACTAGCTGATCTCAATGTTTACAGACAATATGCAACGGTTCCATGGTTGGCCATCAGCAGGTCTCTCAGGCAGCTTCAAGCAAGATTCCACAATCTTCTTACAGTTCAGCAGTGGGAGTATATAATGCAAGTCAAGCCGCAAGATGCCAAAGCTTGCAAGCTTTACTTCATTTGGAAAATCCACAAAAACCCTCCTGTCGGTAGGCCTATTTGTGCTTACAATGGGTTTATGTTGGAGCCTCTTTCCAAATTCTTGCATTATAAACTTCTTGGCACTTTACTTTCTCAGCCAAATCATCTTCCAGACTCTCTTACTTTATTGCAGGATATTGAATCCAAACATTTTGCTACCGATTCATTTCTTGTAACTTTTGATGTAGAGTCTCTCTACCCTAGCATTCCCACTCAGGAAGGCTTGCATGCCTTACGGGATATGGTTGAGCATAGTACTGTTGATCTCTTCACTCCAGAAGATGTTGATTTTCTAGTTAGTGCAGTAGAGTTGGTGCTCAAGTGGCATTTCTTGCAGTTTGATGGCTCTTTTTATCGGCAGATTAGAGGCACTGCCATGGGCAACAATTTTGCTGTTGTTTATGTATGTCTCTTTCTTTTCCACCTTGAGCAAGAAGTCTTCCGTAGATTTCATGCTCCAGAGATTCAGCTTTTCAGATGGTTTATTGATGATGGTTGCATGGTCTGGAATGACTCCAGAGAGAGATTGGTCCAATTCTTGGATTGCTACCAGTCCATTTATCCTGAGCACATTTGCATCACTTCTTGCATTTCATCATCCAGCATCAACATTCTGGACATTGTGCTTTTCAAAGGTGATGACTTCCACACCTCTGGAAAGCTTTCCACCAGATGTTTCCAGAAACCATTGAATGCATATCAGTATATTCCTTTTACTTCCTGGCATCCCAAGCACCAGAAAGTAGCATTCGTGGTTAATGAGCTGCAGAGATATCTTCGAGAGAGAGCACTGAGTTGGGCTTCCTTGAACTCAGACGGGCATTTTACAGCAGGCTTCGGTCGAGGGGCTATCCACCGGATTTCCTCCAGGCATGTTTTTCCAAGGTCCATTGGGATCAAAGGGTTTCTCTAATGCAGCAGGTCTATGCACGAGGTCCTCTTCACTCTCTTGGCCTCAAAAGGGGCCCCTTGGTGTTGAAGCTGGACTTTTGTGAAGCCACTCGTGCTTTGAACCTTAGGGGTTCCCTAAACCCTAAACTGCATGGAGAATTCCAGCGTTACCCTTTGCTTCAGCATATTCCCAAGCCCTTGATTTGTTGTCAGAATCCGCACAAAATCGGGACTTTTTACATGAGCAGTTCCGACCCCCGACCATGATCTTCTACAGGAGCGGTGCATTCTTCTTCCAGGAGCAGTACATGATTTTTTCATATTTTTTGCATGACCGCTACTATTTTTTCCTATTTTTATTTTCATTTTAAATATTTTAAATATTTATTTTTAAATATTTTAATATTTAAAATTAAAAATAAAAAACCATGCACCAATACCATGGATGCAAAAAATACCATGTACCATTTACCATGCACCATGTACCATTTACCATGGTTTTGCTATATAAAGACAGCAAGTAGCTCACTTTCTTTGTATCACTTATGAGTCCCGTTGAGGACGAAACTAGTTTGATGAATACAAAGATCTGTTTCTTGTGTATTATGTGTTTTGCATAATTTTGTCCTCTAGCATTTTTTGCGTTTGTCTCGGTTTGCAACTTTTGCATTTTTGCAATTCTTGCAATTTTGCAACTTTTGCATTTTTGCAATTCTTGCAATTTTGCAACTTTTGCAACTTTTGCAATTTTTACATGTTTTTTAATTTCTGGCAATTTCTTCACGTGTAACTGGGTATTCTGTTCTGTTTTGTTCCCACCTTACTCTCTTTGATGTTTTAACCCTAAACCCTAAACCCCAAACCCTTAAACCCTAAACCCTAAACCCTAAACCCTAAACCCTAAAACCCTAAAACCCTAAACCCTGAGAATGTCGAATGTCGAATTGAGGGAAAACATAGAAGAGCTGCGAGCTAGATTGGATGCGTTAACCTCCGATAGGAACATAGATGATGGAGATGTGAGTGAGCCCGAAGTTGAAGCTACTGAGGAGGAAGCTGTAGAGGTTACTCCTGAGATGAGGTTCTTTCAGTCAGTGTTGAAATCCACAGCCACGCCTTGGAATAAATTAGTGTCGATCTACCAAGGAGGACTAAATCCAGAAGAATTAATCGACTGGATTAATAGCATGGAAAAATTCTTCGATTATGAAGAAACAAAAGATGAGAAGAAGGTAAAGTTTGCTGTCACCAAACTAAAAGGCCATGCAGCGCTCTGGTGGGATGGTGTGTAGAGGGAAAGGAGGAGACTGGGTAAGCAGCCAATCAAGAATTGGAGCAGGATGGTAGCAAAGCTAAAAGGTAAATGTTTTCCCACTAACTATCAACAGACACTGTTTAGACAAATGCAAAATCTTAGACAGAGAGCTTTGACGGTAAAAGAGTATACAAAAGAGTTCTATAAGGTGAGTATAAGAGCTGGAGAAGCCCAAGACACAGATGAAAAAGTGGCTAGATATATGAATGGCCTCAGAATGGACATTCTGGATGAAATAAGTTTACTGTCTCCAAAAATAGTAGAGGAAGCCTATCAGATAGCACTGAAGGCGGAAGAAAAACTCATGAGGAAGCAGTCTGCCAGAGGGAGAGGGAATTTCAAAGGGAAAGGAAGTCAAGGTGGTAGAGGAAGGTCTACAACACCTAAAGATGGAGCTAGCAGTAGCTCAACCCCGCATGCACCCATAAGAGGTGATGCAAGAGGCGGAGGGAATTTTTCCAGAGGAAGAGGAGGAAGAGGAAGAGGCAGAGAAATAAGATGTTACAGATGTAACAAACTGGGACACAGAGCTTTTGAGTGCCCAAAGAATGCAGAAATAAGGCAGAGAAATGCAGTTGTTGCTCCAACTGAGGGAGAGGAACCAGTGACAGCAATACCAGAAGAAGAAAACACACTAGAGAGAGGAGAATATCTGGTACTTAATAAAGTTTTGATTAAACCAGCAAAGGAGGTGACTGAACTGCCACAAAGGAAAACTTTATTCAGGACAGTATGCAAAGTTCAAGGGAAATGTTGCCAGATGATCATTGATAGTGGCAGCACTGATAACTTGGTTTCTATAGAAGTAGTAGAGAACTTTACGCTGAAGACAATGAGGCACCCAACACCGTATAAAGTGTCATGGTTGCAAAAGGGACATCAATTACTGGTAAGTGAACAGTGTGAAGTGGAATTTCAAGTGGGCAAGTACAAAGATAAAATTGTTTTTGATGTGATGCCTATGGACGTGTGTCACATATTGTTGGGAAGGCCTTGGAAATATGACAGAGGAGCCATGCATGATGGAAAAAGAAACACCTACAAGTTTGAGAAAGATGGTGTTAATCATACATCACTGCCTCTACTAGAAGAAGATGGACTGGGACATAAGACAGATCCAAAAACTCTGTTACTTGGAGGGAAAGAGTATTTGAAGCAGATGGAAGAAAATGAGGTCAATTATGCTGTAATTTGCAAGCCCAAGGTAATCATGACTTCCACCAAAGTTTCTGATTTACCCATTGAAATTCAAGAAATATTGGAGAATTATTATGATATTATTGTTGATGATTTGCCTAATGAATTACCGCCCATTCGAAGAATTAGTCATCATATAGATTTAATTTCTAGAGCAAGCTTGCCTAACAAAGCAGCATATAGAATGACTCCTGTAGAAAATGAGGAAGTTAAGAAACAGGTGCAAGAATTGCTTGACAAGGGATTAATCAAAGAAAGCTTGAGTCCTTGTGCGGTGCTAACAGTGTTGAGCCCAAAGAAAGATGGAGGCTGGAGAATGTGTACAGATTCAAAAGCCATTAATAAGATCACAATCAGGTACAGGTTTCCGCTACCCAGAATTGAAGACTTAATGGATTCTTGTCTGGTGCAAAATATTTTTCCAAATTAGATCTTAAAAGCGGGTATCATCAGATAAGGATAAGAGAAGGGGATGAGTGGAAACCGCTTTTAAGAACGATGAAGGATTATATGAATGGAGAGTGATGCCTTTTGGGTTATCCAATGCACCAAGTACATTCATGAGACTTATGAATGAAGTTCTTAAAGAATTCATTGGTAACTTTGTAATAGTATATCTGGACGATATATTAGTCTATAGCAGGTCTAAGGAGGAGCACTTGAGGCATTTAAATTATCATTGTCCTGCAGAAGCTACAACAAGAAAAATTATTGTTGAACCTGAAGAAATGTTTATTCATGAAAGAGGAGTTGGTGTAGTTGGGATTTGTGATTTCAGCTGAAGGGTTAAAGATGGATCCAGAAAAGATCAAAGCAATTGTGGAGTGGCCTTCACCCAAAAGTGTTTTTGAGGTAAGGAGTTTTCATGGTCTTGCTAGTTTTTACAGAAAATTCATTAAGAATTTTAGTAAGATTAATGCACCTATTATTGAGACCATAAAAAAAGATAAACAGCCATTTAAGTGGACTGTTGAAGCAGAGAGAAGTTTTCAGCTGTTAAAGAAGAAAATAACTGAAAAGCCTGTTTTGGTTCTTCCTGATTTTAACAAAATATTTCAAGTTAAGTGTGATGCCAGCGCAGAAGAAATTGGAGGAGTTTTAAGCCAAGAAGATAGGTCGATAGCTTATTTCAGTGAAAAGCTAAATGATGCAAAAAGGAAATATTCTTCTTATGATAAGGAGTTTTATGCAGTTGTGCAGGCATTAAAGAAGTGGCGACATTATTTGATCTCAAAAGAATTTATTCTCTATTCAGATAACCATGCATTTCAGTTTATCATGCAGCAACCAAAGCTCAGCCAGAGACATGCTAAATGGGTAGAATATCTTCAAAGCTTTCATTTTGTGTTGAAGCATATAACTGGACAGTCAAACAAAGTTGTAGATGCCTTAAGTAGAAGGAATGTTTTGTTGCAGGAAAGTCAAATCCAAGTGGTGGGTTTTGATTTTCTTAAGGAGTTATATGAAAATGATTCAGACTTTAAAGAGGCATTTGAAGCTTGTAGGAATCCGGCTTTGGCAGATACGAGCAATTGGTTGGATTATTTTCTACAGGATGGTTTGTTGTTCAAGAAAAATCAGCTGTGCATACCAGTCTGTTCGATGAGGGAAAATTTAATCAAAGAAAAGCATAGTGGAGGACTTGCAGGACATTTTGGTACAGAGAAGACTTTTGAGCAACTCAACGGGTTTTATTTCTGGCCAAGAATGAAATCTTAGGTAGAGAAGTATGTAAGAAATTGTAAGGTATGCCAGTATGAAAAAGGAAGAAGCCAGAATACCAGATTATATATTCCATTGCCCATTCCAGATAGGCCTTGGGATATGATAAGCATGGATTTTGTGTTGGGATTGCCAAAAACTCAAAGAGGGTATGATTCAATCTTTGTTGTAGTAGATAGATTTTAAAAAATGGCACACTTTATTCCCTGTTATAAAACTAGTGATGCTTCTCACATTGCTAACTTGTTTTTTAAAGAAATTGTAAGATTGCATGGATTGCCCAAAAGCATTGTTTTAGACAGGGATTCAAAGTTCGTGGGACATTTCTGGAGAACATCATGGAAGAAGTTGGGAACTAAGTTAAGTTTCAGCTCAGCCTATCATCCTCAGACTGATGGATAGACTGAAGTTGTGAACAGAAGTTTAGGCAATCTTTTGAGGAGCCTTACTATAGAGCATCCAAAGCAATGGGACCAAGTTGAGTATGCATATAATGATTCACCAAATAGGAGCACAGGACAGAATCCATTCCATATTGTTTATGGAATGCATCCTAGAGGAATATCTGAACTAACAAATTTGGGAAAAGAAGAAATGAGGAGTGCAGAAGGTGAAGACTTTGCTTCCAGGATGCAATCAATACATGAACAGGTGAAACAGTAGCTGCAAGATAGCAACATCAAGTACAAAACGAGAGCAGGCATGAAGAGAAGAGAAATGAATTTTGAAGTTGGAGACTTGGTTTTAGCACATCTCAGGAAGGAGATATTTCCAAAAGGTGAATATAATAAGTTAAAATCTAAGAAAATTGGACCATGCAAGATACTGAGGAAGTTCTCTCCAAACACTTATGAGATTGAATTGCCACCTGGTGTGGGAATATCACCAATTTTTAATGTTGCAGACTTGTATAAATATGAAGATAAAGCTACAGATGATGGAATACAAGATCAAGAGACTATAAAGATTAACTGGGTAAAACAGCTGCCCACAGCAAGGAATTTACAGCCAGAAAGAATTCTAGACAAGAAGGTGCACAAGAAGACAAGGAGACGAGAATACTTCCTGTATCTGGTCAAATGGAAAGGACAGCCAATCACTGAAGCTACTTGGGTCACAGAAGATGTTCTACAGAAACTGGGCAAATCTGTAGACCAGCTCATGGACAGGAGCCCATGAAGAATTTTGTCCTCAGGAGTCTGATGTAGGAGCATCGGATTCGGAGGAAAAATCTTCTGATTTATTCCACAAAATCAAAAGAAACATCTACAGGCAAGGAGTGGGATCCTTTGCCTTCTGTTTCTATGTCTTTTTAGTTAAAATTAGGAACTAGATAAGGAATAAAAACATGCCATCGTTTCTAGATAGGCTTAGAATAAGGCATGCTAGATTAGTTGTTATAAAAAACAAAGAAAAGCTCTAATTTACTATGTATTGCTACTTTTCTATATGTGACTGCTTTTGTAATAAGGCAGCTATGGATGAAAAAGGAAAAAGATGTTAAACTTGGCCGCCAAGGAGGGAAGATTCTCTCTCATGTAGAACTCCAGAATTAGAGACATATTGTGTGTATGAACAGTAGGAAGAATTGAATCGAATGGCAGCTCCTTAATTAAAAAAAAAAACAGCGCCTTAAAAGAAGATGATGCATTCCGTGTATGGGTGGAATATTAATGTAATTATTATGCAATATAGATGGTATTTTTTAATCGTGGTTCAACGGTGAATTGGTAGAACCGTGTGGGGTTTTTGTATGGACGACGGAATTGTCGCTGTGGATTTGCATTGATAATACCGTGGACATTGAACCATGGCTTAAACCTGTGCATAAATGTATGGAGCGCGCACCTCAAACATGGTTAAAGGCTGGGTATTGTTATAACATTACATGTTGAGAATTGTGTGCGTATTGAATCTGTTGTGCGCATATTTAATCAGTTATTTGTGTATTTATATATGTGTTGTTTGTATTGTTAAGGATCGTGTGTGTGCGTATTCATAATTAGTATGTGCAGCATATTCATGGATTCCTAACAGTTTGTTTATAAGTTTTCCTCTCAAATGCTGTGCGCCTACCTTGTATCGCCACCAGTTAAGTTGTTGTGCGCATTGATATCCATCACATGAAATTGCAGTTGTATCATGAGTTTAAACTATAATTGTTGTGGACCTGTCTGTGCATATATACTATGGAACGTGGTAGAAGATCCTCGGTTTCTCATACATAGTTTGGTATGTAAAAGCATTTAATCCCAAACTGAATTGGAAGGAATCGTAAATTTTACACAAGAAGAACTTGTTGGTTTAATGACAGATGATTTCAGAGATTTGACAAGGGAAAGAGAGGAAGAAATAGAAGATATTTCAAACAAACTAGGGAGACTATCATTAGAGCCAGCAAGCAGTCCATCAAGAACTTCCACTATCTTGTCAACCAAAAAAGGCTTAGGTTTAAGACCTACCGGGGGTTTGGCTTTCTCAGAGTGTACTGCATCTTTGTAAGAAAAAGGAGCAGAGGATGACTGTCTCGTTGCACTTCCTCTCAAACAAAGGGATAACACCAAAGAGTTGTTTCTGGTAATGATGTAAGAAGAGAGGGGAAGAAGGTTTTCAAGTTGTTTACCTTTAAAGAGAAGTCTCTATAGGCCTGAAGGGATCCCAATCCGCCGATCTAGATCTAGCTTGAGATCCAACACCAAATTTGAAGGACTAACCCATTGCAAGATGGTTCTGTCTGCAGCTAGAGAAATTTGGATCTGAAAGGAGTCAAAGAAATGCTCAGACACAGTGCCAGGGCCTCTTGTGTGTTTGAGAATAGATCTGCCATACCAATGATAGGGAAGGGATTTCTCCGGCGAACTAGATCTTGAATTCGCCAGATCTAACCCTGAGATTCTACTCTGAGCCGTTTGCTTACCTCTAGACAGCTTATGCAGTGATTGGGCTCCCAGATCTGACCAACATGGGGGTCGAACTTCAGTATGCGGGTCTAAATCGAACAGTCTGGGGCTCGATCTTTGCAACATACCCCGGATCAAGGCATAAGTTGCCCAATTGGGGCTCATGAGCGGCCTCTCGAACAGGTAGAAAATAAGATCTTCATTGTAGAGGTCCCTGATCCACGAGCGGTTTTGAAGCAAAGCTGCCCCTTTTAATAAGAGCGGGACAATCTCAGTTATATCTGCTACTTGTATAAACTCGATATGTAGCAGATCCGACCGGATTCGTTCATCTGAGTTTCTAAAAAACCCTAACGACAGTGAATAACCTAGAACCCTTACTCTCGTCAGCGCCAAGAAGACCAGTGCGAATCCTACGAAATCACTCTTTTGGCTTGTGGTATCATCGTGGGCTTGGCAGACCTGGGTAAGGTGAAGAGTCATTGTCGTTGCAGGAGTCGGGAGCCTGGTCTTATCTCTGAGATCGTTCTCCAACAAAACCAACTCAATAAATTTAATTAAATTACATGATTAAATTTAATTAAATTAGTAGTCTAATAAAACGTTAAAAAAAAATTAACTATAACTCTTAAAAGTGTAAATTGATTGTTTATTTATTTAACTATAACTCTTAAAATTGTAAAATTAT